>VZQC01009088.1:2696915-2709733 GCA_009823505.1 Rhizomys pruinosus | reverse complement strand
TATAGAATTTACCATCAAGTCTGGCAATTATTCAAGAGCAATGGCAGTACTCAGTAGTCAGTAATGTTTGGGGACCACCAACCAACAATTCAAAAAGAAATAACCCATTCCTAGACTGGGCTTCTAATTTTGCTTCGCTGTGGCTATACTATTATATAATATATATATATATTATCATATATATATATATATATATATGATTCTACAATAGTACATTTCTATACGGTTCTTTCAAAAGGCCTTTAGTGTTGGCTATCCCTCCTCATACTCCTTCCTTTCCCCTGCCCTCCCTTCCGGCATTCCATTTAACCCTTCCTGTTTTATTATTCCATGCTATGCTGGATAGATTCAGTTTGTCAACTTGACATGACATGCCTGGATAGAAGGAACAGAAAATGAGGAATTTTCTCCATTGGATTGGCCTATGGCCATGTCTGTGGGGCATTTTCTTGATTGTTGATGTTGCAGGGCTCAAGCCCACTGTGGGTAATGCCACCTCTGGGCAGGTTTTGTGTATTGTATAATAAAGCAGGCAGAGCATGGATCAGGGGAGCAAGCCAATAAGTAGCATTCATCCAGGGTCTGTGTCTTATCACAACAATAGAAAATAACTAGGGTACATGCTATTCTTTTATTCTCTTATATGTACTTTTACTTTTCATGTCTGAGTGTTTTGCCTGCATGAACATGTATACTGGTATGCAATGCCTGTGGAGGTCAGAAGAGGGCAATGGCTTGTCTGGAACTGGAGCTACAGGTGGTTGTTAGCACCCATGTTTGTGCTGGAACTGAAGCCAGTTCCTCTGCAAAAGCAGCCGGGGCTCTAAACTGCTGAGCCATCTCTCCAGCTCCCATACTGTCTCTATATCACTGACTCTATCCCCCTTCCCTTAAAATCCCTCACCCTCATGTCCACTTATTAGTTTCCTGACCTCTATGGGTTTTCAAAAATTAAAGGCTTTTACCTAAATAGCCAAAGCCATCATCCACAATCAGAGAAAATCAGTGATGGTTGTCTCTCTAGGTCTGGACTACCTTCCTCAGGATGGTTGTTTCCAGCTCCATTGATTTATGATTTCATAATTCTGATTTTCTTAGCAGATGAATAATATTCCACCACATTTTTATTATCCATTCATCACCTGATGAAGACATTGGTTGTTACTCTTTCCTGACTATTGTAAAGAGCAACAATAACCATGATCAAGTATCTCTGTAGCAGGGTAGAAGCCTTTGGATATATATGCCAAGAATGGCAGACCTGGCTCACATGGTAGATCTAGCTGTAGCTTTTTTGGTAATTTCTAAACTGATTTCCGTAGTTGTGGTACTAGTTTGTATTCCCACCAGTAGTGAATAAATGTTCCCTTTTCCTAACATCCATGCCACAATTTGTCATCTTTTTTTTAATCTTAGCCATTCTAATATGAATCTCAAAGTAATTTTTATTTCCATTTCCCTGGTGGCTAGTGTCTTAAAAGATATTTCTGAGACATTTACATTTCATCTTTAAGAACTCTGTTTAGTTCTTTGCTCCAATTTTTTATTGGAATGTGTTTTTTCGATTTTTACTTTTTTTTTTTTTTTTAGTTCTTTGTATACTCTAGATACTAATCATCTGTCAGACGTAAAGATTCTTTCACATCCTATAGGCTGTTGATTCACTAAAATGATAGTGTCCTTTGCTATTTGTCATGATGCTTTCACTATTGTTCAGAAAGTCATTTCCTGTGACTATAAATTGAGCATATTCTGTACTTTCTCTTCTACCAGACTTGAGGTATCAGGTCTCTTGATTGGTTTGGGGTTGAGTTTTGTGAATGGTAAGAAATGGATCTATTTTTGTTCTTCTTCATGTAACTATCCAGTTTAACCAGCACCATTTGTTGACTTTTCTCCAATGTGAATTGTGGAGCTCTTTGTCTAAATCAGATGGCTATCTAGGTCCTCATATCTATTCTACCTATCAGCATGTCTGGTTTTATGCCAGTAATGTGCTGTTTTGTTTATTGTATATGTGATGTAATTTAAAAGCAGGGCTGGTGATACCTCTAGCTCTTCTTTTATTGTTCAGAATTGTTTTGGCTATCCTGCTTGTTTGTATGTTGTGTGTGCTCCCATATGAAATTTAAGATTTTTTTTCGTTAAATATTAAGAATTGCATTGGAGCCGAGTGTGGTGGCACATGTCTTTAATCCTAGCACTTGGGAGGTATAGGCAGGCAGATCCCTGTGAGTTCAAGGCCAACCTGGTCTACAGAGTGAGTTCCAGGACAGCTGGGCCCAGGGAGACCACCCCAAAAGACCAAAAAAAAAAAAATAAAAAAAAAAGATTACAGATTACGATGAAATTTTGATAGGGACTGCATGGAGTCTGTAGATGCCTTTTGGTAAGATGACCATTTTCTTTCTTTTTTTTTTTTTTTTTGTCTTTTTCAAGACAGGGTTTCCCTGTAGCCCCAGCTGTCCTGGAACTCACTCTGTACACCAGGCTAGCCTTGAACTCACAACGATCCGCCTGCCTCTGCTTCCCAAGTGCTAGGATTAAAGACGTGCACCACCACGCCCGGCTTAAGATGACCATTTTCACAATATTCATTAATCCTCTCAATCCCTGAGTATGAAAGGTCTTTCCACCTTCTGATAACTTCTTCAATTTATTTATTTATTTATTTATTTATTTATTTATTTATTTATTTATTTATCTTTTTGAGACAGGGTCTCCCTTTTAGTCCCAGCTAACCTGGAACTCCCTCTGAAGACCAGGCTGGCCTTGAACTCACAGAGATCCACCGGCCTCTGCCTGGTGAGTGCTGGGATTAAAGGTGTGCACCACCACACCCAGCCTCAATTTCTTTCTTCAATGTGTAAAGTTTTATTTACATGTCTTAACTTCCCTGGTTAGAGCTATTCAAGACTTTTTAAGACTGTCGTGACTGGAGTTGTTTCCCTGATTTCTTTCCCCGTGTGTTTGTTGTTGGTATACAAAAAGGCTACTGACTTACTTTGCTGAATGTGTTTATTGACTTTATAAGTTTTCTGGTAGTTCTTTAAGTCTTTAGGTTCTTCTGTATATAGGATCACGTAATCAGAAAATAAAGATACTTTTACTTCTTTCTTCCCTACTTGAACTCCCTTTATCTCCCCCTTCTCTAGGTAAGACTTCAAGCACTATATTGAATAGGAATGGAGAGAACAGACTTCCTTGTCTTGTTTCTGATTGTAAGCTTTGTCAAATTCTTTCTATTTTCTATGTTTAGTGTGATATTAGCTGTGGATTTCTTGTATATTGCCTTTATTATATTGAGATATGTCTGCTGTATCCCTAGATTCTCCAGGACTTTAAACATGAAGGGATGTTGGACTTTTGTCAAAGGCCTTTTCTGCAGCTAATAAGATGATCACATGATTTCTGTTCTTAAGTCTATTTATGTGGTGGATTACATTTATAGATTTATGGATGTTGAACCATCCCAGCATCTCTGGGATGAAACAGGTTTGATCACAGTGGATAATCTTTTCGATGTGCTCTTTCTTGAATTCAGTTTACAATTATTTTATTGACCTTTTTTTCATTTATGTTCATCAGAGAGATTGGCCTATAATTTTCTTTTTTATTGTTGAGTCATTGTCTGGTTTGGGTTTCAGAGTAATACTGAAGGATTCATTAAGGTATGCTTTGTAGAGTTGGCTTAGTGTTTATAAATTCATCTGTCCTACTTTTATCATTGAAAGTTTTGGGGTTTGGTCCAATTATAACTGACATATTTGTTAGGTCTGATAGTCCAGGTTGGCAGTTGTTATCTTTCAGAACTTGAACTATATCTTTCCAGGCCTTCCTGGCCTTTAAAGTTGCAGTTGAATGCCCAGCTGTTATTCAGACGAGCCTGCCTTTATTTGTGACTTGCTGTTTCTCTATTGCTGCTTTGTTCTGGATGCCTTCTATTTTAATTATAATAGAAGAAGGGGAGTTTCCTTTCTGGTCTTGTCTGTTTGATACCCTCAATTCCTCCTGTGTCTGGATTGATATCTTTTTCTAACTCTGGGAATTTTTTGGTATGAGTCTTATAAAAAATAATTTTTTAGTCTTCTTAAGACAGGGTCTCCCTGGGGTCCCAGATGGGCCTGGAACACCCTATACAGACCAGGCTGACCTTGAACTCATAGAGATCCCCTACCTCTGGCTCCCGGAGTGCTGGGATTAAAGGTGTGTACTACCACGTCAGGCTCTTCTCTTTCTTGTATGCCCATGAGCCATAGATTCAGATTTTCCAAGTGTCACATATATCTGGAATTCTTACTGGCATATTATTATTTTATCTTTGTCCTTGTTTTTTCCTGTTCTCAGACCTTGTTTTCAGCTCAGATATTCTGCCCTCTCTTTGAGCCATGATATTGCTAAGACTTTCCAAATCATTTTTTATTTGTTATACTATGTTTTTCTTCAGTATGTCTGTCTCTGTAGAATTCTCTTTTCCCATCTTGTATCCCATTTCTTATTTCATTCAGCTGTTTTTATTTGTGTTCTGGATCATGAGCTTGTTTTATTTCTTTGAGCAAACTTATAATCATTCTTTTGAGTTATCTGCCTGGGATTTCATCTAACTCCTTTTTACTAGATGCCATTACTGCAAGAGTTGTAAGTTTTGCATGAGCTCCATTGCCTTGGTACAGGGATTATTTTAATGCTTTGGTTATTTATTTTAATCAGCTATATTCTTTCACTTGAAGTATTTGCAATGCTCAAGTGGGACCTGGATGGGATAGGGTTAAAATATTTATTTCAGAAAATAGTCCATCAGTCTAAGAGCTCAGATGCCTGGTGTAAACTCTGTGTTATTCCTTGTAGTAGAATATTAATGGTAAGAGCAACCACAGTTGTTTGATATTATAGCCATGCAAATTGGACAGTTAAGGACAGTGGTCCCTTTGACTTCAATAACTGTGGAATTACAAATAACCAAGACAGGTAGTGCATAGAGATTGAGGGCTTTTGCCGGACCACCTGGGGCAAAATGTAGGGGCTAGGTGCTTCAGACAGGAGGATTATTGTATTATTAAATCATTGGCTTGTGCAGCTGTGGAGGGAGTTGCCCAGCTAGCCAGTACAAAGATGGGCCTGTTGCCACTAGGAGACTCAAGTGCATAGAGATCCAGGGCTAAGCAAGCAACTAATTTCCCCCTGCCCCCACCGTCTGGAATTGCAGAGTGAGTGTCCAAGTGGGACTACAGTAGTGATTCCAGGGCACAAGGCAATAAATCAAACAGCAAACCTGACACAACTCCAGTCCCACAACACCAAGCCCCACAAACAATCTAGAGGAACTGGCTGGCAGGAAGCAGACTGAGCACAGTGCTCAGCAGGGTACCAACCCAGTTCTTACCTAGCTGGTTTTTGGAGAACCTTCAGAATAGAAAGAGAAGAGTGAGCTGGACTTCTAATATATAACCAAAATTGAAAGTCTCAAACCTAAACAAGTCAACCCTCTATAAACAAGGAGAAAACAATGAAGGCATCTGAAGAAAGCAAGCAAAGCAATCCTTCAACACAGTGAAGAAACATTTGAGATTCCCATCAGAATATAAACAAAAAACAACCCACATGCCAAAAACACAACAAAAGAACAACATGGGGAAAGTGCAGAATAATTCCACACCAAACTCTACCAACCTTATAGAAGATTCCTACAATGAGATCTCCCTAGAGGTAACCCAGGACACAGATCTTGGGAGAATAATTCTAGACATATTCAAAGAAATCAAAGAATATAATGAACAAATCAGAGAAATAAGGAGAGAGAATGAAAAACTCAGGAAGGACCTAGAGGGAGAGAATGACAAACTTTGGAAAGAACTAGAGGAAGAGAACAAAAAACTCCAGAAGGAAGTAGAAACACTGAAAAGATCCCATGCTGAAATGAAAAAGGAAACCAATCAGCAAAGCAAGGAGCTACAGGAAGAGATTGAGAAGCTCCAAAAGGAAGTGGAAATACTAAAGAAATCACAGGATGAAATGAAAAAGGAAACTGAACACTCATCCAATCAAGAGGAAAGATGGGAAAAAGCCTCAGAAGCAGAATGAAGGAAGCAGAAAAAAGAATTCAGACCTAGACGATAATACTAAAAAGCTTGAGTAAAGATTATGAAAAATTTAAAAACACATAAGAGTGGAACAACCAGGAAACATGGGACACTGTGAAAAGATCAAACCTCCACATCAGAAGGATAGAGGAAGGAGAAGAATCCCAAGAGAATGGTATTGATCAGATCTTCAACAGAATAATAGATTAAAATTTCCCCAAACTAAAAAAAAGACAAACCCATACAAATACAAGAAGCACATAGATCAGAAAAGAAACTCCCCATGCCATATCATAGTTAAAATGCTAGACACCCAAAACAAAGACAAAATTCTGAAAGCCACAAGAGAAAAACAGGTTACATATAAGGGGAAAACCCATCAGAATTACAGCAGACTTTTCAGTGCAAACCATGAAAGCAAGAAGAACATGGACCAAAGCATTCCCAGTGCTAAAGGACTATGGATGCCAACCCAGGTTACTATACCTGGCAAAAATGTCAATCATAGTTGAAGGAGAAAGAAAAATCTTCCATGACATAAATAAGATGATAGAATACATGTACAGAAAACCAACCCTTCAGAGAATACTTGAAGCAATTCAAAGGACAGAGAAGAGGAGCAACTATCCCCAGGCACCTAGAAAGAGACATTAATAAAACCATAATTGCAGAAGTAGAAAACTAAACCAAAAATGCAAAAGGATACTAAGGTGAAAGGAAGCAACATACATCTCTTAATTATAACCTTAAATATTAATGGACTAAACTCCCCAATCAAAAGACATAGACTGGAAGAATGGATTAGGAAACAGGACCCATCTACATGCTGTCTACAAGAAACCCATCTCACCCTCAAGGATAGGCACCAACTTAAGGTGAAAGGATGGAAAAAAATAAATATTCCAAGCAAATAGTACCAAAAAGCAAGCAGAAGTTGCTATTTTTTTTAAATATCAGACAAAATAGACTTCAAAGTAAAATTAATCAGAAGAGACAAAGAGGGCAATTATATATTTATCAAAGGAACAATTAACCATGAAGATTTCAAAATCATGAATACTTATGCACCAAACTTTGGTGCACCAAACTTTATAAAGACAATTCTCCAGGACCACAAGGCACAGATCAACCCCAGCACTTTCATAGTAGGAGAATTCAATACCCCACTGAGCCCTTCAGACAGGTCAATGAGACAAAGAATAAACAGAGAGACATCTGAACTGAATGATACAATATACCAAATGGACCTCACAGACGTCTACCGAATATTCCATGCAAACACCAGAAAATATACTTTTTTTTTTAAATTTTATTTATTTTTGTATGTGTATGAATGTACTGTCTGCATGCAGGTCTGTGCACCCGTGTCGTGCAATGCCGCAGAGGTCAGAAGAGGGTCTCAGATGCCCCTGGAACTGGAGTTCTCCTGGAATCAGAGTCACAGACGGTTCTCAGCCACCATGTGGGTGCCGGGGATGGAACCCGGGTCCTCTGCAAGAGCAGTCGGCGCTCTCAACCGCCAGGCCATCTCTCCAGCCCCAGAAAATATACTTTCTACTCAGCATTCCACAGAACATTGTTCAAAATTGACCACATACTGGGACACAGAAAAAGAATCAAGAAATACAAAAAGATTGAAATAATTTCATGCCTTCTATCAGACCATAGTGCATTAAAGCTCAGTATCAACACCAGGATACACCCTACTAGAACACATGGAGACTAAACAACATACTCCTGAATAATGAATGGATCAAGGAAGAAATAAAGAAAAAAATAAAAGCATTCCTGGAACTAAATGAAAATGACAATACAACCCAACAACCATATAGGATATTTTAAAAACAATCCTAAGAGGGACGTTTATAGCCCTGGGTGCCTTGATTAAAAAAACAGAAAGAGCACAAGTGAACAATCTAACACTGCTGCTAAAAACACTCCAGAGACAACAACAAATGAACCCTAAACCCCACAGACAGGAAGAAATAAGAAAAATCAGAGCAGAAATCAATGAAATAGAAACAAAGTAAACAATATAAAAAATAAATCAATGAATCCCAAAGTTGGTTCTTTGAAAGAATAAACATGATAGACAGACCTCTAGCCCAGTTAACAAAAAGAAAGAAAGAGCAACTCCAAATCAATAGAATTCATGATAAAGGGGGAAATATCACAACAGACAATGAAAAGATCCAGACAATCATATGGGAATATTTCAAAAACCTATACTCGAGCCAGGTATGGTGGCACACGCCTTTAATCCTAGCACTCAGGAAGCAGAGGCAGGCAGATCTCTGTGACTTCAAGGCCAGCCTGATGTACATAGTGAGTTCCAGGACAGCTGGTGCTACAGGCAGACCCTGTCTCAAAAAGACCATAAAAAAAACCTATACTCTACTAAGTTTGAAAACCTAAGAGAAATAGATGAATATCTGAAATCCTGGGAATCACCAAAGCTTAATCAAGAAGAGATTGATACCTTAAAAAGACCCATAATATGTGAAACAATTGAAAATGTAATAAGAGAGATCTCCTGAGGCCAGCAGAAGGAAGAGTAAGAGACAGGTAGGAACTGGGTGCCTCAGCAAAGCTGATTGTTGATCCCTTAATCCAGCTGTCTTTGGCTTGATTGGCTTTTGTGGCTGTGGGGTTGGAATTATCCTCCCAGCTGGGATTAAAGGTGTTGTCTTTGGCTTGATTGGATTTTGTGGCTGTGGGGGTGGAGTTATCCTCCCAGCCAGTATTAAAGGTGGGCTTATGTGACTCTTGAGATCTGAGATCTCCTGAGGCCAGCAGAAGGAAGAGCAGGAGACAGGTAGGAACTGGGTGCCTCAGCAAAGCTGATTGTTGATCCCTTAATCCAGCTGTCTTTGGCTTGATTGGCTTTTGTGGCTGTGGGGTCAGAGTTATCCTCCCAGCTGGGATTAAAGGTGTTGTCTTTGGCTTGATTGGATTTTGTGGCTGTGGGGGTGGAGTTATCCTCCCAGCCAGTATTAAAGGTGGGCTTGTGTGACTCTTGAGATCTGAGATCTCCTGAGGCCAGCAGAAGGAAGAGCAGGAGACAGGTAGGAACTGGGTGCCTCAGCAAAGCTGATTGTTGATCCCGTAATCCAGCTGTCTTTGGCTTGATTGGCTTTTTTGGCTGTGGGGTCAGAGTTATCCTCCCAGCTGGGATTAAAGGTGCTGTCTTTGGCTTGATTGGATTTTGTGGCTGTGGGGGTAGAGTTATCCTCCCAGCCAGTATTAAAGATGGGCTTGTATGACTCTTGAGATCTGAGATCTCCTGAGGCCAGCAGAAGGAAGAGCAGGAGACAGGTAGGAACTGGGTGCCTCAGCAAAGCTGATTGTTGATCCCATAATCCAGCTGTCTTTGGCTTTATTGGCTTTTTTGGCTGTGGGGTCAGAGTTATCCTCCCAGCTGGGATTAAAGGTGCTGTCTTTGGCTTAATTGGACTTTGTGGCTGTGGTGGCGGAGTTATCCTCCCAGCCGGTATTAAAGGTGGGCTTGTGTGACTCTTGAGTTCTGAGATCTCCTGAGGCCAGCTGAAGGTATGGGGCATGGGCTGAAGAGCCCTGCCTCCCCCACCAACTGGGATTACGAAGAAGCATCTGAAGGAGGCAAGCAATGCAAGCTTTCAACACAGTGAAGAGGCATTTAGGACTCACATTGGAATACAGGCAAGGAGAAGCCCATATGCCAGGATCATGAAGAAGAGACAACACTGGAAAGGGGCAGGATAATCCTGGGCCAAGCTTTACCAACCCTATGGAAGACTCCTGCAGTGGGATCCCTCTGGGGATGCCCCAGGACACAGACATCAGAAACACAATTGGGAACATATNGTATCACCAACTTAATGGCTGAGAAAGAAAATGCAGCTTTGCAGTGAGTAGGATGTACCAGAAAGTGCCAGCAGAAGGATTGACTCCTCTGGGCATTGAAGGGAAGAAAAGCCTCAGATTGCTGCAGACATCAGGCCCCTCTGTGGATCCTAGTAGTAACAAGTATTTTTAATGAGTCTTAACGAAGCTTACCTTCTAGGTAGGTGCTGCAAAGGTTTTGATACAAGAGATTTTCTTAACTCCCCCCCATAGAATAAGGAGAAATATGATGATGATGAGGTTTAAATTTTTTATGGGCCACACATAGCAGTTCACTTCTGCAATCTTAGTACATAATAGGCTAAGACAAAAGAATTGTGAGTTCAAGGCTAGCCTATGCTATATAGCGAGTTACTTGTTAGTCTGGGATAAAGAGGGAGCTCCTACCTTAAAATATTATTAAATCTAATGATATCAATATGAAGAAGTAAAAAAGAATAGGAAATGGAGAGAGGGAAAGAGTGAAAGAGAAAGTAAATGAGCTGGAGGAATGTGAGCAGTGATGGAGGAAACGTTATAGAGTAAGTGCAGTCACAAGAGCCTCTCCAGACAAGACAATGCTACAAGAAAGCACAAAGGGGGAGTTAACAAATAAAATCTGAAGTGAAATTGATAAAATGTATTATCAGACAATACTCTTTCCTGGCTGTGTTGGCTCCCCCACTCTCTAAGTTGTCTTTTGCAATGGATTCTACAGATAGCATGAAGGCTGTTATTCTCTATCTAATTCAAAGCACGTTAAACAAAAATTTCTTCATTGGTAAGTTTTCTTTCCACACAAGAAACAGCTCTCCATAAGAGTTTCTTAGTCTTCATTGTGGATTTTGCTTATCCCTACCTGGCCCCTATCGCTTCTTCCCCCATTCCCAGTTACAGCTTTCCCTTTGCTGAATGATCATGTTTTCCACACAGTTTTCAATGTCCAGGGGTCTGTGGAAGAGGAGGGTACCTACACTTGTAGTTACCTTTTCACTTGTCTCACCAGAACTCTGGGTAAACTTCCCACCATGTGTTCCACAGTTCTTGCCTTAGTATATTTGCATCCATGACTCTGGTCAAGGATGCAAATATACTCACTAATATTTATGAGGTTCTCAGGGTTTCTACTTGTTTAGTCAATGAAGGCAATGGGAACCCTGGGGTTCAGAAATGTAATAGTGCTAAATTTTCTGTCAGTACGGGAAATCCAGTAATGGCAGTCCTCTTGTAGGCGGCATGCCTACTTTAACAGTGGGGCCCAGCAAAGGAGAACTGAGATACTGTGAGAGCAGCTGCAGGCCAAGAGTAGACATTAGAAGCCTTAGGAGTAGCACATCAGGAGTGAAAGTTTCAGCAAGCAACTGTCTCAGGCAGGGGTGGCAGCCTGGAGGGAGAATGAAGGGGCCAGGGAAGAAGTGGAGCAAGAAAGGGGTGTAAGGCTGGCCTCTTTTGTTTTGGCCTAGGAGCTTGCCACTAAATTAGATAGAAGAGAAAGAGAAACAGAGGTGTGGGCCTGCCAATTTTTTATGGTTAGGAGGTCAAAAAGGAAAGAAAAGCCTGGATTAGATTGATAATACAAGGCTATCCTGGGATCCCCAAACCTGGAGCCCATGGGAAGAGTCAGGTAGCAATGAAGAAGGGAGTGGCCTAGAAGTGGCAGAACATGCCTCATGGGTTTGACCTTAATACAAAGAAAGGGAAAAGCCATGGTCCAACATGTCAACAGAGTTCTTAACAATGGTCTGGCATGGGAGACTATGGTAATCAGAGAATACTCAGCACTGTAGCTGTTGGAACTAGGGAAGATGTTCAAACAAGCAATAAAGGAGCCCCTTACCACCTGCCTTATGAGACTGTGGGATATGGGTACAGAGAGAATTAGTTTAAGAGCTGCAAAAGCAGAGAAGCTGAGCAATATAACTGCCCATCCCTCCTTGAGACACAGGCTACATAACCTGAGGCAGAACAGGGGGATCATTCCTTGATGGATTGGCTAGTATAGACCATTAGAGATAGCTGGTCTACTTAATGCCCATACCAATTTGGCTGAGGGACCTAAGGGATAACTTTGTTCCTTGCCCTCAGAGGTCAACTCAGTCTTAGGGTACTATGCATGGGGGCATCTCTTGAAATGTCCTGCAAATGTGGGTCACCAGTCTTCCTGTTCAGGGAGGTCTTGGAGACCCACAAATGGGACTTCAGCCAGTGTCCAGTCTATAAAGAGGAAAGTCTGCTCATGCTTCAGAAAAGGAAGCCTGGTCTAGCAAGACCTGATTTTGTCCTCGAGTGGATGGAACTGGTAAATGAAAAGCTGAAAGGAGCCAGGGGCTCCCCCCCCCCAAAAAAAATCCCCCGAGAGACCCATGAGGACCAGATCCTCAACTGACCTCAGGAAAACAAAAACCTTGGTTAATCTGGGCTAACTCTGTGGCCTTAAGCATCCAAAAAGTACAACCAGATATAAATAATCAGTAAGACTAGAGAAAATGTACTGCAGACATAGAACTTGAGATCTTAGTAAAGAGACAAAAAGAAAAAAGAGAAAGTACTGTTGTTTGGCCTGTCTTCAATTCTTACTGGCAAGTGCATCAACTCTGTGGCTGCCACTGCTTTTGGCACTCCTCAAATACATGAGACACAGCTTTTTAACCTTCCAATATGGACTGAGGACCCATGTCTCTCCAAGAATCTTCCAAACCTTCAATGCCAGATGGGGACTACTCTACCCAGCTTGTGGACTAAACAGCTAAGGGGATGTCAGCCTCATCAGAATATAGACTGCCATTGTTGGACTACATGGGCTGTATCATGGAGGTCAGTGCAGGGGGATCAAGACAGGATGCATTCTTACTGGACTTCATTTGGGGGACCATGGAA
>VZQC01009088.1:2662201-2689184 GCA_009823505.1 Rhizomys pruinosus | reverse complement strand
GGTCTACATAGCGAGTTCCAGGCCAGCCGGAGCTACAGGGAGACTCTGTCTCATAAAGACCAAAAAAAAAAAAAAACTGGGAGAGAAATAGAGTGTATCAGATCAACTTTAAAAAATGAGGTGCATAAAGTGGCTAGAATGGGGAAATTGGGATATTTTGGAGTCTATAGATTATAGAGATTATTTAAAGCCATGGAAATTTATAATTAAGGATGAGAGAAAGAAGATATGGTAATAAGAAGAGATGGCTCTGAGATGTGTGTGAATAATAGTCTTGTCAAAGACTAATGGAGAAACATACATCACAATCCATCCTGAGACATAAATGCAAGAGTGGAAATTAAATAAAAGAAAATCAGAAATGAAAAGAATTTTTATGGAATGCATTTCTGTGCTGAGTTGAAAGGTGAGTTTCTCAGATCTCTCTGGCCATAGCAGGCTCCACTTCCTGCTCTGTGGGGAAGGTGAGTGGCAGCCACTGGTCTTTCAGCCTCCATGTTCTGTGCAGTTCTCTAAGACCCTGAACTCCACCTTGACCTCTTCTGGTCCTCCAGGTCTCGTGTGTCTAAGGAGCAGCATTTCCCATTCAGCTTCTACTGTATTCTCCTAGGCAGGTTCATTTGGCTGTGGTACAGACTGGACATGGCTTGCAGCTGAGCTCTGAAGCTCAGCGCTCCCACCTGCTTTCCTATAACCATCTCCTCTGGCATAGTGAGTCCATCTACAGATCCTGTCTCTTACAGGATAAGAGCCTACTGTGTATTATCTTGACCGTCTTGCAGTTTGTTCTCTTGACTATATTCCAGACTTCTTGGAAGTTATATTCATGATCCTGTTTGTGGTTGATATCTGAACTATTTAGAACTTGTCCTCATCCTGATAGTCATTCTGGTGCTTTATCTTGTCTGTTGGTGATTTCCACTGTGATTTTTATTTGATTGGTTGACTCATTTTTAGTATTTCTATTTCATTCTTTTTCAGATTCTCAATTTTCTTGCTGAATTTTTTTCTTAATGTTTTTCTTATCTATGTTACTGAACTTCTCATCCACTTTGGTAATTTATTTTCTTTCTTTATTCATCTGCTTATCTGAGTTCTCGATATGGTCTTTAGACATTTTTAATTTTTGTTATTTTTTTTAATTTTATTTATTTTTGTATGTGTATGAATGTACTGTCTGCATGTAGGTCTGTGCACCCGTGTCGTGCAATGCTGCGGAGGTCAGAAGAGGGTCTTGGATTCCCCTGGAACTGGAGTTCTCCTGTAATCGGAGTTACAGATGGTTCTTAGCCACCATGTGGGTGCTGGGGATCAAACCCAGGTCCTCTGCAAGAGCAGTCGGTGCTCTTTACCGCTAGGCTATCTCTCCAGCCCCTTATTTTTATTTTATGTGTACAAGTCTTATGCCTGTGTGTAAGTGCACCTATGTCATGCAATGCCTGAAGAGGATGGAAGAGGTTACGTAGGATCCCCCAGAACTGGAGTTTCAGACAGCTATTAGCCACCATGTGGGTGCTGGGAATCCAACCTTGGTCTTCCGGCAAGAACAGACAGTGCTCTTAATCACTGAGCCCTCTCTCCAGCCCACTCTTTAAATATTTTTAAAGTAGGATTCTGGAATCTTTTTCTTCTTTTATTAAAATATTTTATTTATTATTTCATTTTATGTATATGAGTGTGTTTCTGGATATATATGTGCACCATGTCATGCGACGTCCACAGAGATCAGAAGAGGGCATCATGTCCCCGGAAACTGGAGTTAAGGACAGTTGTTAGTTGCCATGTGGGTGCTGGGTACTAAACTTGGGTCCTCTGCAGGAGCAGCCAGTGCTCTTAACCCTCAGCCATCTCTCCAGCCCCCTGGAATATTTTTCTGGAACTTAAGCTTTTCCATTACTTTTAATTTCCATTTTTGAGAACTTACAAGGTTTTGGAAGTGTCATGGTGGCTCATTTTCTCATAATTTTTGTGTTTTGCACCTCTCTTGCGATAGATGTGCCTTCCAGGGTTTTTTTTTCACATTCCTTTTGTTCTGTCTTACAAAAGTCTCTGTGTGTAATCTTTGCTTGAGCTTGTGATCCCCACTACTATTTAGAGAAGGAACACAGGTAGCACTAACAGAAACAATGATTTGACAAGTCTAGTATTTAAATTTGTGTGTGTGTGTGTGTGCATGTGCACATGCGCGTGTGTGATATGTGTGATGGGGAAAGCACACACATGGCATGGTGCACATGTGGAGATCAGATGGCAACTTTCCAGAGTCAGTTCTGTCCTTCCACTGTGGGAGCCAGGGGTCAAACTCAGATCATCACAGTTGTGTGGCAAGAACTTTTACCCACTAAGCCATTTTGCCGAGCCAAGTTCAGTAACAACACAGTAAAAAGCATTCATAGGGCTGAGGAGACAGCTCAGTTGAGGAAGTACTTGCTACAAAATCATAAAGACCCAAGATCAACCCCCAGGACCCGAGTAAGAAAGTGAAGCACAGCAGTGCTTGCCTATAACCTGGATTCTAGGAAGGTGGGGATAGGCAGGCCCCCAAGGCTTGCTGGCCAACCAGGGCAGCCAAATCAGCAAACTCCGAGTTCAGCAAATTGTCCTCTAATCACCCGCTACATGTACACTGTGGCATGAGCACCCCACCTGTGAGTGGCGCTTGCGTGCGTGTGCACACACACACACACACACACACACACACATGCACATTCAATAATAATAAATAAATTTCTAAAAAATAAGTTAGGGAAGCCAAGCATGCCTTTAATCCCAGCACTCAAGAGGCAGAGGTAGGAGGATCTCTGTGAGATTGAGGCCAGCCCTGTCTACATAGCAAGTTTGAGGCAAGCTTGGGTAACTTAGTGAGATCTAGTCTCAAACAACAACAATAACAATAACAAGGCAAAGAGAAATTGAGGAAAGCCCTGACAATGTCTCTGGCCTCCATACAGAGAAGCAGTTACATATTCCAATTACACTCCCAATAAGGTTCGGAAGCAGAGGAGCTAGGATACTGTCAGAACAGACTTTCTTCTGTTCCCAGTATGTGGTGATTTGGAAGATGTTCCGTGGGGTGCTGAGTAGAAAAGTGTATTCTCTGTTATGAGGGTAGAATATTCGTTATAGATGTCTTTGAGGTCCGTTTGGTCTATCCGTATCGTTCAGTTCAGATGTCTCTCTGTTTATTCTTTGTCCATTGACCTATCCAAAGGATTCAGGTGGGGTATTGAAGTCCACTACTATGAGTGTACGGGGTTAGTCTGTGACGTGTGGTCCTGGAGAATTGTCTTTATAAGGTTTGGGGCACCAGAGTTTGGGGCATAGATATTCAGGATATGAAATCTTCTTGGTGAAATTGTTCCTTTTGATAAAAATGTAATGATCTTCTTTGTTTCTTCTGATTTCTTGTACTTTGAAGTCTATTTTGTCGGATGTTAAAATAAGCAACACCTGGGGCGGGAAGAGATGGCCTAGAGGGTAGAGTGCCGACCAATCTTGCAGAGGACCCGGGTTGATCCCAGCACCACATGGCGGCTGAGAACCAGCTGAAACTCCAATTCCCAGGATAACTTCAATCTCAGGGGAATCCGAAACCCTCTTGTGACCTCTCGGCACTGCACAACACGGGTGTACACACTTGCATGCAGACGGTACATTCATACCATACAGAAATAAATAATAAAAAAATAGCAACACCTGCTTTCTTTTTGGTACCATTTTGCTTGGAATATTTTTTTTCCATCATTCACTTTAAGGTGGTGTCTGTCCTTGAAGGTAAGATGTGTTTCTTGTAGCAGCATAGGTGAGGGATTACTGTGTACTAATACAAGCTCCAGTCTATGTCTTTGTTTTGTTTGTGTTGTTTGTTTGGTTGTTTTTGGTCTTTTTCGAGACAGGGTCTCCCCTATAGCCCCAGCGGTCCTGGAACTCTGTAACCAGATGGCCTTGAACGCACAAAGACCACCTGCCTCTGCCTCCCAGGTGCTAGGATTAAGGCGTGCGCGAACACGCCTGGCTTCCAGTCTATTCTTTTGATTGGGGAATTTAGTTTAATATTTAAGGCTATGACTGATAGGCTGTTTTGCTTCCTTTTGCTTTGTTATCCATTTGTGGTTTTGGGTTTAGGTTTCTACTCGTCGGAAGTTATGCTTTTTATTGATTTCTCTTTCTAGGTGCCTGGGGATGGTTGCTCATTTTTCTGTTCTTTGATTGTCTTGAGTTATTCTCTGAAAGGTTGGTCTTCTGGACATGTATTGTTTCAAGTTGTTTATGGCATGGAAGTTTTTCTCAGAGAAGAAAAAAAAAAGAAAAAAAATCTCCTTCAATAATGATCGACATTTTTGCTGGTATAGGAACCTGGTTGGCATCTATTGTCCTTAATCACTGGGAATGTTTGGCTCCATGTTCTTCTTGCTTTATAGTTTGCATTGAGAAGTCAGTTGTAATTCTGATAGTTTCCCCTTAGAGGTCCACTTGTTGTTTTTCTCTTTGTGGGGCACCTTTAAGGATTTGTCTTTGTTTTTGGGTGTCTAGCATTTGAACTATGAGGTGGCATGAGAATTTCTTTTCTGATCTGTCTGTTTGGTTTCTATGTGCTTCTTGTATTTGGATTGGTTTATCTTTTTTCATTTGGGGAGGTTTTCATCGATTATTCTGTTGAAGATCGAATCAATACCATTCTCTTGGGATCTTCTCCTTCCTCTACTCCGATGATGCAGAGGTTCGATCTTTCATAGTTGTCCCATATTTCCTGGTTTGTTCCACTTTTGTGTATGTTTAAATTTTTCATAATCGGTGCCTTGAGGTTTTAGTTGTTCCGTGTTATCTTCCAGGTCTGATATTCTGTTCTGCTTCCTCCTTCTGCTTCTGAAGGCTTTTTCCACTCCGTGTCTTCTTGATTTGATGAATGTTTGATTTCCTTCTTCATTTCCTCTTTCTGAGTTTCTTTAGTATTTCTACTTCTTTTTGGAGCTTCTCAATCTCTTCCTGAGCCTTCTTTGCTTGGATGGTTGGTTTCTGATCTTATTTCAGCATGGGATCTTTTTCATGTTTTTCCACTTCCTTCTGGAGTTTGTCATTCTCTCTCTCTAGGTCCTTCTTGAGTTCTTTATTCTCTTTTCTTAGTTCTTTGATTTGCTCTTTATAATGTTGTAGTTCTTTAAATATGTTCCCAATTGTGTTTCTGATATCTGTGTCCTGGGCCATTCCCATGGGGATCCCACTGTAGGACTCTTCCATAGGGTTGGTAGAGCTTGATGTGGGGTTATCCTGCCCCTTTCCTGTGTTGTCTCTTCTTCGTGTTCCTGGCATATGAGCTTCTCCTTGCCTGTATTCCAATGTAGGTCTTAAATGCCTCTTCACTGTGTTGAAGGCTTGCTTTGCTTGCCTCCTTCAGTTGCCTTCGTAATCTCAGTTGGGGGGAGCACCGACTGTGGGCGGGCTCTTTAGCCCACACCCCGGCACCTGCGTTTGCTGTGTGAGCTAGTCTCGGGAGATCTCAGATCGAGACTCACACAACCCTACCTTTAAAACCAGCTGGGAGGATAACTCCGCCCCCACAGCCACAAAAGCCAACCAAGCCAAAGACAACTGGATTAACGGATTAACTAGATGAAATCAGTCAACAATCAGCCTTGCTGAAGCACTCACCTGCTGTCCACCTACCTGCGCTTGCCTGAGCTGGTCTTGGGAGATCTCCAGTTTTTCTCATTTTCCCAGGATATGCACAAATATCATCCAGCCCTGGTCTGCCTAAGAATGCTTGAAAGCCACTCTCTGTCATATGTTTTGATCTTATTCCCACACAGGAACTGTCTCATTAAATGCTAACAAGTGGAGCATCCAGCAACTGTTGCAAACCTTGCAATCATTTAAGAAGGCCAGAGCAAAATAAGCAACATACTCTCCCATATGTATAAAATGAAAAAGAACTGCAAAAACAGAAAGGTTCTTCATGCCTCCTCACCTGCTCTTGGCCTACCTTTATCCCTAGACTCCATGTCAACCGGCTTCACGGTAGAGTTCATTTGTTTGTATATTATGTAGCCCTGGCTAGCCTGGAACTCAGTGTAGACTAGAATGTCCTTAAACTTTCAGCAATTCTCTGGCTTCAGCCTGCTGACTGCATAGAGAATAGCACGTCTTGCTAAATTAATAAACACATGAAGACACAGTTGCAGGCTGCAAGTTGACAAGACTGTAAAGATCACTAAAATATCCTAGAATGAGTATTTACCTCAGGGAAGTAAAAACTGATTTTCAGACAAAAGCTTGTATTTTCATAGCAGCTTTAGCTATAATAGTGACAAACTAGCATCTAAACCATGCTGCTTCATATTATAGTTTCCTCATCAACAGCGACTAGAAATGAAATTTTGGTACACATGATTTAGACAACTTAGAGAATTATACTGAGTGGGTAGAAAAATACCAAGAAGTTACATGATATATCCATTTATATCACAGTCTTGAAGTTACTCTAAAGTAAAGGAAAGACTAATGGTTACCAGGGGTTAAGACAGTTTATTGCTGTCTTAATTTATGGATTTGCATGTATCTTTGCAGTAGGATGAGTCTTGTGGGTATATACCCAGGAGTGGTATGGCTGTGTCAGGTAGTAGGCTCATTTTGTGTCTTTAATGCTGCACATTGGCTGCACAATTATTTCAAACTGCACTGACTTAAATAATAATGCAACAGGTAGTTAGGTTATAGAAATGACAAACACATGTGTAAAGGACATCTCTTTAGTGTCGTATGAACAGCAGTCTGTAGAATAGATAAATTTCCAATAGCAGAATCTCGTTGAGATTCCAAAAGTGCCATCCCTTAGATTTCATCGCAAAATGAGGCCACTATGCCTGAAACCATTGCAGGGAACTCAGAAGTGGTTCTAGCTGATGATGGTGTCATTCAATTAAAGATACTTGTAAAACCTTCAAATAAAAATTAGTTTTTGCTGGGCCTAACGGTAGATGCCTTTAGTTTTTTCCCTTTTTTTTTTTTTTTTTTTTTTTTTTTTNTCTGTAGACCAGGCTGGCCTTGAACTCACAGAGATCCACCCACCTCTACTTCCTGAGTGCTGGGATTAAAGGCATGCACCACCACACCCTGCTTTTTCTTTTTTAGTTTTTTTTTCCTTTTTTTGGTAGGTAGATGCCTTTAATCCCAGGCCTCAGGAGTCAGAGGCAGGTGGATCTCTGTGAGTTTGAGCCAGCTGGGACTACATAGTGAGGCCTTGTCAAAAAAAAGCCATAAAAATTAGTTCTTAAAATGTGAGAATGAGCTGGGCATGGTGGTGCATAACTTTAATCCCAGTACTCAGGAGGCAGAGGCAGATAGATCCCTGTGAGTTCAAGGCCAGCCTGATCTACATATCTAGTTCCAGGCTAGCTGGGGCTATAGGGAGGCCCTGTCTGAAAAAAATGAGCAAAAAAAAATGAGAATAGAAGTATTATTTTGGAATTAATATGGTATTTAAAATATGATATTTAAAATGTATAATACTAAATCAATAAATTATAGGCAAACATTTAGCAATTGTACTTACTTTCCCCCAAAATATACCTATTCAAGATTTTAGAAATCTTTTTATCAGAAGAGTGAGAGATGTGCATTATAACCTGTACATTTAAGCATGTGCAATATTATTGATATGAAACATTAGGCTCAACTAAGTGTCAGTTTTTAATAGAGCAAGGTATTAAAGTGGCTGGAATTAGGAGTAGAACCAGGTCAACTCAAGACATGGGAGAAAATCCTTGGGATTTTAAGATGGTACTATCCATTACATTGATGAGAATATTCGATAAACTGTCTCCTAATGACAACCCAAGGCTGCCCCTTCTTCTTCACATGCTGAGCAGTGGTAATTTTAATTTTCTTAGGAGATTCTGAAGGATGTTAGTTGTGTTTCCATTGGTCTATTCATAGCTCTTTCATGCTACTCACACATTCCAGATGGAATTACAAGGCCTTTGGATATAGGTAGAAGTTTAATAATACATATGCACATAACCGCATGCAGACATCTTAGTAGAAACATGATATTCTGTGAATTTAAACCCAAAGCAAACCTGAACTAAAGACTCACCTCAGAACCCACACCCTAGAAATCCAATGAAGACTCTGATTTCAACTTCATTGAGACTACTATGTGATACAGAACAGGGACCAGCGAGTCTCCCCTAATGGGCAGATTGTGAACATTTCAGGGTTTGTGAGCCATACAATTTCTGCTCAACTACTTTTTATCTCTGCCATTATAGCACAGAAGTAGCCAGATGTGACACATAATTAAATGAATGTGACTTTATTATAAGACTTCATTATTGACACTGAATAAAGGTTTCACATAATTTTACATAGCATAAGTGTTCCTAGTCTTCTTTTAATTTTTTCCTGCTAAAAATGAAAATATTATTTTAGGTCCTATGACATATAAAGACAGATGGCAACCCAAACTGACATCTAGTTAGGACTCATTGACCCCTGACATAGGAGAAGAGGAACATGACCAGGTTGAGAGTCAGAAGTCGCAGGCTGGAGAATCACTGTCCTTACCCTAAAGTCACGAGGCAAGTCAGATAACTTTATTTCAGATAAATCAGGGCCTTGATTCAATAGTCTAGAAAATAAAAGTATTGGATTGTAGTAAAGCTGCATCCGTATAAACAACTCTACAATGATTTCTATTTGGGCCATATTACAGGTTTATTAACTAAAAATCCTTCCAGTTCTGAAGAAAATTGTTTTAAAAAACTCTCACTGAGTTGGCAAGATTACAAGGAAATTCCTCAGAAGCCAAAAATATATTCCCCAAAGCATGAATCCAAAGAGTTCTCAAAAATCACCAGGGGCATCCCTTGGACTGGAGTCCTGGACTGAATAAAAAGGAGAAAGTGAGCTGAGCAGAAGCATTCATCGTCCGCCGCTTCCTGACTGTAGATGCCATGTGACCAGCTGCCTTGGGATCCTGTTGCTGTGACTCCCCATCATGAGGACTGCACCCTCAAACTTGGAGTCAAAATAAACTCTCCCTTTAGTTGCTTTTCTTGACTAACTTGTCACAGCAATAAGAAAAGTAATACAACAAGGTCTCACAAAGAGGCAGAATCAAGGGACACTCTAGATGACAGGTCAAATACAAGGCCTTCCCACAACACAAGAACCCCCAAAGAGTCACACTTTAGCAGCATTACTGAGTGGGAGAAGGAATTCAACCACTGGAAACCTAGGAAAAGATGAGAACTTCCTAAAAACCTACAGCCAGCAGTATGCTCAATGGCAGAACACTCAGTTCCTCCCTTCAGTCAGCAACGATGATGCCCATTGCCACCATGGGCACCTGCCACTGTGCTAGATAGCCTAACTAGTGCAAACTCCCATGAAAAAGAGGAGGATGAGAAATGCGAGGAAGGCAAGGAAGGAGAGGAGGGATAGAAAACTGGGGGCCGGGCGTGGTGGCGCACGCCTTTAATCCTAGTACTTGGGAGGCAGAGGCAGGTGGATCTTTGTCAGTTCAAGGCCAGCCTGGTCTACAGAGTGAGTACCAGGACAGCTGGAGCTACAGGGAGACCCTGTCTCAAAAAGGCCAAAAAAAAAAAAAAAAAAAACTGGAAAGGAGGAAGAAATAAATTTCTTTCCATCTGCAAATGAAGTGATTATGTAAAAAGCCTTAAGGCATCTACAAAAGAAAAACTATTAGAACCAATAGTGAATTTAGTAATATCGTATGTGCCTGTTAGCAGCTGATTCTATTGCCTCTGGGTTCCAATCCATCCTTATAGCCTGCTCTGTGAAAGTAGATCTGGGCCTTTTAAATATTTTCCTATTTGCCCTGGAGAGACAGTTTTTCTCGCTAGTTCCTGCAGGTTGCTGGACAGCTCCCAGCCCAGGGCTCTAGATGGAAGCTCTGGCACTATTCCAGTGCTCCCTCCTGCAGAGCTCGTACCCTCCCTCCCTGTTTCCACTGGCTCTCAACACCCCCCTTCTGCACAGGTTGGTAGTAAAGAGCCTCTACCTCCTGTGGGGCTCAGAGCTCCTTCAGAAGTCCGGGGTGGGGGATAGGCAACTTCAGTGGTGGTGTGGCGAGCTTGCTAGCACAGAACTGTGGCAACTTCCCTGCCCTTCAGAGAGCCACAGATGTGCCTATCCAGGAAGACATGGCCTGCTGCCCTGTGAAGAGAAGGGCTGTTCTCTGGGTGGTCATTCTAGCATTGTCAACAGCTTCTTACAACAGATATTTTCATCACTTTACTTTTTATTAGCCATCCCCTCATCATTCTAACCATTTGTTGTGGCTAATAGTTGTCTATATGAAAGTTATCCTGTTCATGGGGCTGGAGAGATAGCCTAGCAGTTAAGAGCACCAACTGCTCTTGCAGAGGACCTGGGTTCAATCCCCAGCACCCACATGGCGGCTAAGAACCGTCTTTAACTCCAGTTCCAGGGGAATCTGACACCCTCTTCTGACCTTTGCGGCATTACATGACACGGGTGCACAAACCTACATGCAGACAGTACATTCATACACATACAAAAATAAATTTAAAAATTTTTAAAGTTGTTTAAAGTTATCCTGTTCAATTTACTGGAGAGTCATTCTCTTGATTGGATCCAGATTTACACACTCAAGATATATTTTTATATGTTAGCCAGCAATTATATATTTATAAAACTAGCATCAATTAATAAGAAGATAAAGAATTGAAAAATCCATTTATAACACTGAGAAAAATAAAATGCACAATAATAAATTTAAGGAAAGATCTGAAATGTCCATTTATTAAAACTATATAACACTGATGAGAGAAATTAAAGACAAATAAATAGATGTATCATATTTACAGGGTAAAAAAATCTCTGCTTTTAAATTTCATTTCTCCCTAAAATTATATATAGATTTAATACAATTCTAATCATTCTAAGTGTCAGTGAAGAAACATTCCCCTTTTCTCAACAACATCACCTTTTAAATTAAAATATTTGACAATGTGTAGTGACTTTTTCCTCAGGTAGCAAAAGAATAAGGAATTGGCATGGGTGGAGCACACCTGTAACTCCAGCACTTAAAAAGTGAAACAGGAGGATTGCTGCAAGTTCATGACCAGCCTGGACTACATAGCAAGATCCTGACTCAAAAGACAGACAGACAAAAGAAAGAAAGAAGGAGAAGGAAGGAGGAAGGAAGGGCTGGAGGGAGGAAGGGAGGAAGAAGGGAAAGGATGGAAAAGAGTGATAAGAAGCAGAAGAAGAGATGAAGAATAGTCCCAAAGCCAGTGCAAACTCTACATTGTTCTATTTAGACTTCTCTACTTTTACATTTTCTAGAATATGATGAAGTTATGTCTGAATATAGATATGAAAATGGACACATTTTGGGTTTGGGATATGTTTGTTTTCATAGTAGTTTTGTGCATTATATGCAGAAATGTATACTTTGGTATTTAGGTATACATGTATGTGAATATGTAACTGGATAAAATTAGAGAAGAAATATAGATGAGAGATAGATAGATGATAGGAGATAGATAGATAAATAGATAGATAGATAGATAGATAGATAGATAGATAGATAGATAATAAATATGTCATGGGTGTCAGATAGTAATCCATATGCCTTTCCCACTCACAGAGTGCTCCATATAACCTAAGCCTTGGGTGTTCAGTCCCCAGAGGCCCAGGCCTCTCCAGCAGATGGGGCCATCTAGGCTTCTTGTCCTCAGCCTGGCACTTCTCTACCAAGAGTCGCTTTGCTCCCATCCCTCTCTAGCTGCTGCCTCTGCTCACTGCACTGAGGTCATCTAGAACTTTTCCCACACTGGGAGGCTCTGGCCTTCTTCCTTTCTCCATTCTCTTACAGAACAGAAGAAACCGTCCTATCCCTGAAATGTAGCAAAACAAACCAGTAAAGAAATCTAGAGGAAGGTCCTACCTTGCAAGAGATAAGGTCTGCTGATAAAGTTACTGAGCCAGGGGACATCTCTGCGGGGAAGCTTAGAATCAGCCCAGCTCCCCTCCAAGTGGTTCCAAGCAGGCCTGCTGAATAAGGAAGCCCAACGAAGAGCAGGAGAAGCTGCAAGGGAAGTGCTGCTCCTCACACATGTCCAGCCAGCAGGACCAGAAGAGACCAAGGTGCAGTGCACAAGCCCTGGGGGAAATACCAAGAAAAGTCTGAGAAACTCCTGTCAGAACCTGGGAACATCGCCTTTCAACACTACACAAACCTATGCTAACAATCCATTCCGTAAGTGTTCTTTTTATTTCCTATTTTCTATTATTTAATCTCCACTCTTGAATATGCATCTCATAATAGTTTTGCTTTTTTTTTTTTTTTTTTGTCTATCACTCACTTAGGTTTTAGGACTGTAATGTATGCTTCTCTACCCAGTCCTCTCCAAAGCATTCTTTACTGTACTCCAGCCACGTCTCAATATTCTACTTCTCTGCCAATGTCTCTTCTTTCTTTCATCCTTATACCCTCCTCTTTATACTTCTTAATTATAGCCTTCTACAGCTTTAACAAGCTCTGAAATCTGTGAACTATAAAAGTATTCCAAATTTCCCCCTCCCAGCAGTTTTCCTACCTCAATTTCTTTTTTTTTTTAAGTAGATCTAAAGCTTAATCCTTGTCCTTACCCATCCTACTTCCCTCCCACTCTCAATATTATTAGTTAAAATCTGAGTATTTTATCCTTGGTTGTTTATCCTTCAAGTTATTGAAGTCAAAGGAGCCACTGTTCTAATTGTCTAGTACAACATCTGCATCGTGATAATATCAAACATCTGCAGTTGCTCCCCCAGTTAATAACCTACTTAAGGCCTAGAGAGATGACTCAGCAGAGCACCCAGGTTCAGTTCCTGGAACACACATAGTGGCTAACAACCATCTGTAACTCCAGTTCCAGGGGATACAACACTCTACTGGCCACTGAGGGCATTGCACACACATGGATCCAACACCTCTTCTGGCCTCCATGGGCATTGCTCACACAGGGTGCACTTACATATATTTCAGCAAAACACTCACATACATAAAATAAGAATAAATAAATATCCTACTGAGGGAATACTATACACTTACCCTAGGAACACTGAGTTCCTGGACTGAGGATTTATTTTCTAAACTATAAACTCAACTCTACCATATCCAAGATTCACTTGAACATTCCAAACACTTTAGCTTCAGCTGAAGTCTTTCAAAAATATAAATGATAAAAAATTATAAACCAAGCAACAAAATATAGCAGATGAGTAAATCCCAATACATTAACATAAGAAACATGAAAAGCCGAAACAATATAACTCCTCCAAAAATTATTTACCCTAAAGTATTGGCATCTAGTGATCCTGAATTAGGTGGCATATCAGACAGAGAAATCAAAATAAGTATGTTCACAGGCATAAAAAGATAAATGAAGTAAGAAAGGTGATATAGAAATGGAAGAATATCTAAAATCATGGGAATCACCAAAGCTAAACCAAAAAGAGATCAACAACTTAAACAGACTCATAACATATAAGGAAATTGAAACAGAAATACAAAACCTCTCAACTATAAACAGCTGAGGCCCAGATGAATTTACAGCAGAATTCTACCACCTATTTAAAGAAGATCTATGACCAATACTACTTAAATTATTCAAAAAGATAGAAACAGGAGGAGAGCTCCCAAATTCCTTCTATGAACCCAGCATCACTCTAATACCAAAACCAGGTAAAAAAGATACAACCCAAAAGAAAACTGTAAACCCATATCCTATCTAAACATAGATGCACAAACTCTAAACAAAATATTTGCAAACTGCATAAAGGCATCAAAAAAATCCACCATGACTAAGTTGCCTTTATTCCAGAAGTAGGAAAAGTTTAATATATGTAAGTCAATAAATGCCACAAATCATACAAATGGACTCAAAGACAAAAATCACAAGGTTACCCCAATAGACACAGAAAATTCAACATGCCCTTATGTTAAAAGTCCTAGAGGGAATTGACCTTGAGGGAACATACTTTAACATAATTAAACCTACACATAACAAGCCCATGGCCAACATTATTCTCAATGGAAAAACTGGAGTCCTTCACCTTAAAATTAGGAATCTGAAAATGCTGTTTACTGTCTCCATTCCTTTTTAATATGGTGCTTGAATTTGTTGCTAGAGCAATAAAACAAGAGAAGCAAATTAAAGGATTACAAATTGGAAAAGAAGAGGTCAAACTATCCCTTTTTGCAGATGATATATTATACCTTAGAGATGACAAAAATTCCACCAGAACACTCCTAGAAATCATTAACACTTTCATTAAAATGGCAGGTTATAAATTTAGTCTGCAAAAATCAGTAGCCTTTCTATATACCAATAACAAGCAAGTGGAGAAGGAGTATATGGAAACCTTCTAATTCACAATAGCATCAAAAAATAAATAAATAAAATATCTTGGAATAAACCTGAACAAGGACATTAAAGATCTCTACGAGGAAAATTTTAAATCTTTAAAGAAAGAGATCAAGGAAAATACCTCCCATGCTCATGGATTGGAAGAATTAATATTGAGAAAATGACCATCCTATCAAAAGCAATATATAGATTCAATGCAATCCCAATCAAAATCCCATGAAATGCTTCAGAAAAGCAAAAAAGACCACAGACAGCCAAAGCAACCCTGAGTACAAAGAGCAATGCAGGGGGGATTACTATACCAGATTTCAAACTATGTTACAGAGCTATAATCATAAAAACAGCATGGTACCAGCACAAAAATAGACCCATATGTAGAGCAATGGAACATAATTGAAGACCCAAACATGATACATAAAATGTAGATGTTGCAAAGCCAAATTATTGGCCTGGAAATTTTTCTTCTGTGGGCAGATGGCATGATTGTGTCCTTCATCTAACCAAGGACAACAGGTTCAAGTACCAGCCACTACAGGAGGCAGCAACTTTACATAGAACTTAGTGATGCATACTGAAAAAGAACTGCTTTGAATCCAGACAGCTCAAATGACACACATTGTGAGGGTTTTAGGCTTGAATCTCAGTACAAATACACTCATGAACAGAATAAGAATATCATATGTGTCTATATCCAGGTTATCTCCATATTACAGAGAAAGAGTTTTAAAAGTGGAAAACCGCACCCAAAAAGAGAGCACAGCTCCAGCACAGACTTTGGGGTAGTGTAGCCTCAACTCTACACTGCAAGATTTCTGAAAACAAGAAAACTTTATTAAGTTGCCCATTAGACAAATCTATCCTGAAGTTTATTTCAGTGTCATAATGCAGTGCACCAGGAGATGGCATCTTGGGGGAACACTTACCAAACTTACCTCATGTATAACCAACATACTCCACAGCCCTATGGCAAAGATACTGCAGTTTCCTGAGATTGGATGAGATGCTCTGGCCTGGGTAATGCCTTTCCCCTTCAAAAATAAAAAGCTTTATTTTGAATCATTGAGCCAAGAAACATGGGGAAATGAATTCTTTTAATATTTTGTAGGAAGCAGCCCTCATTTGTTAGCTGCTGTGTTGAAGGATAGCTATCTGTCTTTTCCAATCACATGAACAAGTTACCTCGTTTCCTCTGTATTGCTTCTGTTTGGCAAAATTCAGATTCCTAAAAGAATTTCTTTAAAAAAATGGACTTTTCTTTCTGTATAATCAAGGCATTGAAATCCAGTATTATTTAGAAAAGCTTTAATCAGAAGCTTACATAACAAGGAGATTAAGAAGAATTTGTTGATGCCAGGAAACATAAAAAGAAAACTAAAAAGCTTCTATACAGCAAAAGAAACAACCAAGGAAATGAGAAAACTCATAGAGCTGGTGAAAATCTTCACTAGTGACACATCTAACAGAGGTTTGACTCCCAGAATATATAAAGAACTCAAAACAAGTGACCCAAATTTAAAAGATGAGCTAAGGATCTGAACAGAGAGTTCTCAAAAGAGGAGATAAAGATGGCTAAGAAACATCTTAAAAAGTGTTCAACATCATTAGTAATTAGGGAAACGCAAATTAAAACCACTTTAAGATTTCATCTTACCCCAGTAAGACTGGCTAAGATCAAGAAAACAAATGCTACTAATGCTGGAGAGGATGTGGGGAAAGGGGAATGCTCGTTCACTGCTCATGAGATTGCAAGCTCCTGCAACCCCTCTGGAAAGCGGTGTGGAGAACTCTTAAAAATAAAAATTAACCTACCATTTCACCCAGTTATACCACTCCTTAGTATATATACTCAAAGGACTCATTCTATTGCAGAGATACTTGTACATCCATGTTTGTTGCTGCTATTTTCAAAATACCTAAGAGATGGAAGCAACTTAAGTGTCCCTCAACTTACAAGTGGATGAAAATGTGCTACATTTCCACAATGGAGTTCTACTTGGTAGGAAAAAAAAGATAAAATCATGAAATTTTCAGGTAAAAGGATAGAACTAGAAACTCTTATGCTAACTGAACTAACATAGACTCAGAAAAACAAACCTGTTACATTCTCCCTCATTTGTGAATCTTAATACCAAATTCTTATAAGTGAGTATGTATCCTGATGTAACTGCAGGAACCAGAAACATAGGAAGGAACCAGGAAGGTAGAGGGAAAGAGGGAACCTGAGAAAGAACAACAGGAGGAGACAGGTGTTGCAAAGGCAGAAATGGATAAAACAGCATTATTTAACTGGGAGGGGAGGGAGGGCTGTATAAGGAAATTTGGAAATTTCCTTGGGAAAGAAGGAGCTCAAAAGAGGTGGGATTATAGGAGACTGGTATTATCAAAGGAGAAATGGGGGAAATGGGGACACTTTAATTGGGGAAGGCATGGAGGGAGGTTTAGACAGGAAGAGGAGAGAGAGGAGAGATAAATAATGCCTAGCTAGTGTTAAAAAAAAACAGAAAATTATATTAGTCTAACAACCTACTGACAAATTACACATATAATATCTCTACATGAGTCCATGTGCACAGCCGAAGGCCACATAACAATAAGCAGGGCCAGACAGGAGAAACCTTCCTTTGAGCTGTTGGCCAGGGTAGTCCAAGGGACTCCTAAAATTACACGGGCTAATGCCACAGCCCTCGATTGCCTCCCCAGACTTATTGTTGAAGACAGAACATATTTCAGAGACCAGATTTGGAGCAGTGGATCCAGAACTGCCCAGAAGCCACTTCCCCTGAAGGTGAGATCTCACAGTTTCAGAGAGCACCGTGCGAGCTGCCGCAGGAGAGCATCAGTCAATGGTCCAACAGCAACCACATCAGTGACTGGCACAGCATGTGACACTGGTGCAGTAGTGACATTTTTATTTTGAGGGCAATCAGTGGTTACCTAATTGGATTTAAAGTCCACTCAATGGGAGGAATCTCGTGGTGTGCTACTGTGAACATAGATGGAGAGGTCATAGACCTTAGAGAAATCCCAAGTCTATCACATCCCTTGACTAATGTAATTTCTTAGTAAGTACAATATACATACAGAGTCAAGATTCCTAGTCACCACTCATAAAAGAAGCTTCTTTTGTACCAAAGGAGACTATTAAAGCGTACCACAACCATTCACACACAGGCATTGTCTGTGAATTGCCCAAGCCTAAGTGGCATGCCTACAATGGCATCTAAGGCTCATAAAAGATAGAACAAGGGATAAAGAGGACACTAATAGAATCTGAACTTTCATTAATGAAGGTCCCTCATGCAACAGAAGACCAGGAACACAGAACAGTACAAATGACCAAAGCATGGAGATTAGGAGTCTTCAGAGTGTGGGTCCTTGGACAGAACTTCTGTATTAAGCTTCACTCACCCACGGCTCAGGGACCACTGCAGAAGAGAGGGCAGAAGGATTGTAAAAGCCACAGAGGAGATTCACAGTCATATGGAAATAGAGTCCTACAAGTTCCCAGGCCCCTGCTCATATGAACCTACAGCAATGGTCTCAGCATGCACAGGATTCATATAAACTCAGACAAAAACCCAGCATGGAACTGGGGAAATGGGCAACAGGTCCAATCTTAGCTACAGAAATATTGGCAACTGATTACTGTTGGATGAAGAAGAGCTGATCTTAAAGTGAGAGACTCTGGATGTCCTGGCAAGACCTCGGTGCATGAACTTACATTGAGGAACATCTGGGGACACTGACTTGACACAATAGACCTTAACACAAATGACAGAGCATATGAATTCCAGTGCTGGGGCCTGTGGAAAGGTGTCAGTGGGGAAGGGGGTATAAAGGTGATTGAGATTGATTGAGATGTTCTGTATGAAATGTAATGAAATAAAAATTCAGTTAAAATTTTAAAAAATGAAAGGTGATACCTGATATGATTGGGTAAATTCAACAGAGATAAAAATACTGAAGAAAAAACAATCTGAAATGTTGGAACTTTTCAAAAAACAATAGTAAGTCAAAAAGACACTGGATGGAGAGGTCAGAGTATGTGAACTTGAAGATAACCTGGAAGAACTGGAACAATTAAACAAGTACAAAGAGAAAATAGCAAGAAGGTATGCCTGAGAATTTCAAGGTATACATGGCATTCTGAAAAGAACAAATCTGTGGGCAATGGACATAGAAATATTAGAAGAATCTTATTCTAAAAGCATAGGAAAGATTTTCAAAAGACTAAAACCAGAAAATTTCTCAAAGTTAAAACAAAAGATGCCTATCCAGGCAAAAAAGGCATTTAGGACAGCAAACAGATAAGACCAGAAAACAGTCTCCCCTGATCATATAATAATCAACAGACAAAATATCCTAAACACAGTAGATTGAAAACAGGAAGAGAGACACCGAGTCACAAATAAATGCAGTCCCATTAGAAACAACTTGTCAAATAAAATTTTAAAATCTAGAAGGGACTGGTAAGATATATTTCAAGTTCTGAAAATCCACAAATTCCAAGACTAAAATACCTAGCAAAGCTGTCATAAATGAAGGAAAAATAAAAAATTCCCATGATAAAAACAGGCTAAAGGAATTAATGGCCACTAAACCAGTTCTATAGAAGTTATCTGAGGGAAGCCTTCAAATTGAACAGAAAAACAAAGTATTTGTGAGGCCATAGGGAATAAGAAACCATGCTAGAATAATAAACAAGAGGGGAAAAACAAACACTGCAAAGTCAACAAAATGGAACCAATATGCCTCTTTCAATGATGACTCTGAATATTAATGGCCCCAGTTCCCCAATCAAAAGAAATGGACTAGTAGATTTATTTTTTGCCTATAGGAAACACACCTCATCACAAAGGACAGACACTACCTTAGAGCGATGTTTAACTTAAGTATCTGTAAATTTCAGGGAAACAGAAAGGGTCCATGAGAAGGAGGGGAAGAGTGCCTAACTCAAGGAAGGGATGGTAAACACACATGATATGAAAGAAGAGGGGGAACAGTGGGGACTAGATATTTGAATAAGGGATGGGGAAAGGAAAACAGTGAGAGGAGGAACGAGTGGTGAGTTAATCAAAACTAAAGATTATGAAAACCTACCATTTTGTAAGCTAATTAAAAAATATAATATTTTAAAGCTTGAACAAAGCAGCATTGATAGACAATGCTACTCCCAGAAGACATGGATTATTAAACAAAAATCTGGGTGATAGTCATGGGATACTTCCCAACAAGTTATTTATCAGGGAGGTCCAAGAAGCCCCCAAACAACATAGGTTATTGCCATTGCTGTCAATTGCCCATTAGAACTACATGGTAAAATCCTATTGCTGAAGACCATACGCTTGGGTTACAGAACAAATATGGAACCAGCCAGGAAATTTCCTCACTGATGGGCAGCTTTTCATAGAACTAGAAGGTGCTGTGAAGGCTGCTATGGGAGAGACACCCACATCTGAACACTGCATGCTACAATACTGTCCTGCCAGGCAAGATGGAACCACTGGTAAAATCGTGGTATGACTGTAAGGGAAGTAACCAACTGCTTTCTCACTGGATTTGAAGCCTGCTCAGTGGGAAGGAATTGATCCCAGGCACTAGTCTAAAGTCCATAATTATGGAGCTCATAGGCTGTAGTGAACTCACAGCAGCTAGAATTACCTTGACCAGACCTACACAAGGCCAAGCCAGTCAACATTCCATCATGGATGGGGAGGGGCCAGGAGGTCCCACCCTAGCTGAACAGCTATTGGCATTTGACAGCTGCTAGGGAAGAGACAGTTTTCTTCAGGGAAGTGGCCATAGTCAGTTGCTCACCCTCCAGTGGATAACCATGTATTCAGACAGAACCGATACAAGGTTAGAAGAAGGGTGAAGATGAGGAGGATGAGGAGGACGAGAGGAAATTAATTTGAGAAGGGGATATATTGTATTGGGTGGCAGGGTCCAGAAGAGTTGGAGGGGGTGGGATATGTATGATCAAAATACATTGTTACATGTATGAAATTATCAAAGAATAAATAAAACATATTGTCTGACAAAAGAAATCTATAAAAAGCTTCAGAGATTTTCACCTCCTGTCTCCAGCATGGCCAGTATGTGTCCACCAGGTTTCCCTGCTTTTCCATGACTTCCCAGTAACTATTCCCACCTGTCTACTTTTCCCCCACAAAGTCCAGCCAGTCCATGGTTTCCTCTGCTTCTTTTGACATTTAAGCTTAGAATCCCCAGGCTAGACACAGTGCTTGATTATCTCCCAGAGGACCTTGGGCCCTCATGAAGGCTGGTGTGCCAGGAGTCATTAGGTCTCTCACACTTCCTGTGGAGCACCAGCAGACCTTCTAACCAGAGCTGTGCCTTTCTCACCAACACACACACACACACACACACACACACATTTATCATCCTTTTTTTATTAATTTTATTTATTTCTGTATGTGTACGAATGTATTGTCTGCATGCAAGTCTGTGCACCCATGTCGTGCAACGCCGCGGAGGTCAGAAGTGGGTGTCGGATTCCCCTGGAGCTGGAGTTCTCCTGGAGTTGGAGTTTCAGACGGTTCTCAGCCGCCATGTGGGTGCTGGGGATCGAACCCGGGTCCTCTGCAAGAGCGGTCGGCGCTCTTAACCGCTAGGCCATCTCTCCAGCCCTTATCATCCCCTTTTAAGGCCTTTCTGTGCACTAGGTAAGACATAAGAGGTGAAGCAAAACAGAAGGAGATAAAGATATAGGCAAATACTCATCAGGAATATCAGACACAGGAGACAAAATTACCTTCCTGAGCCCCAAGCATCCATAAAGTAACTCTGAATTCAGGGATGCCTGTGTTTACTGAGGACCCAAGCCACCTTCACACTGTGTGCAAGATGCCTGCCCTTCACTCCACACCAACAACTTAGGAATGAGCAGTATTTCCATGAGACTCTGAAGGAACCCAGGATTCCTCTGCAGCTAGACACACTCAGCTACCAAAGCAAGGTCTCGGCAGCTTTCTCCCCACCCCACCTCACTTCTGCTGCCCACCTCACCTCTTGAAGCTGCTCCCCACCTCCAGTTTGAAGATGGCCAGTCTGTTCTGTCTTCCTTGGCCACACTTGAATATGAACATTTTAAGAACCATTTGCAAAGTGTAACCTGGGAAACAGAAAAGCAAAGGTAAAAGGATCAGGAACAGCCAAGGCTTTAGACTTGTGCAGCATCTTCAGTCCGTGCCATTTGCCATCACAAACTGAAGCAGTGATTTGTTCAGTTCTGCAGTCTGTAATAAGTTTAAATTGCTAACATTTAGAAAGTGAGGGATTTAAAATTGAAAATGTCGGTGTCAAGTAGCACTTAGAGGATTACAAGCTCCGGGCCACACTCACAGTGACACTTGAGAGAAGACTCTCCCTTTATAGAAATGTCACATGTAGTCAGCACCAAGGCTATCACTGGCTGCACAGCCAGCCATCCAATGCACCCCACACATTAAGGGCTCCTTCTGGGCCTGCTTCAGATTGAATCCACAGCGCCCCGACAGGCCCATGTGCTAGAGGCTAACTTTCTAGCCGATGGTGCTTTTGGAAAGTGGGACAATTTTTAAAACATGTTGCCTAGTGGGAGGAAATTAGGTCACTGAAGTGTGTGCTTCTTTCTCTTGGCATCCAGCCATGTGGGGTGAACAGGCCTCCTCAGCTACATACTCTTATTATGTGCTGTGTCACCACACACCCAAAGCAATAGAGCCAACCAGCCATAGACTACAATCACTGAAGCCATGAACTAATATAACCCCCCCAAGTCGACTGCCTCAGGCAGTTTGTCATAGCTATTGAAGGCTGACTAACATAAGCACCCCCTTTTTGTTAAATGTAATGTCCATGAGAACATTTCATTCATGGCTTTCATACTAGAGTCTAAAACCTAGAATCCCCACTTATCCTCAAGGGAAAGATACTGAATTAATTAGGTGACAGTTGGAGAGGTCTTCAGTGGAACAGAAAGCAAGTTATTTTCTCAGTGAAGATCCAGGGCATTGAGATGTCAGCAATTTCCATTGCTAGAGACAGATGCTCAGGGGACTGACCCCAGAGGGCTGAGACTTTAGGGAAGATCTCACAGAGCACTGAATCTTCACAGTCCTGTGCTTCTAAGACAGAGCAGCTCAGCAATAGATGAAAGTCAGCTATGTTCTCCATCTCTGTCCCCTATATGAGCAGCTCCCTACTGCAACTGGAAAGCTGGAGGTGACCTTTGCAAACAGAGGAATCAAAGTGAGGAAAAGAATCACAAGAACAATGTGCTGCTCCAACTTGTCCCCTACAGAAAGGAAATAGATCTTACTGTAAGATCTAAGCAGCAACATGTTTAATAAACCACACTTTTTTTTTTAACTTTTGGCTAGATGCTAGCATGATGAGCTATGGATAAAAGACTTTTTTTCTTTAAAAGATAAGAGGGGTTGGACTCCACCTCCCACTGTCCCACCAAAATGATTTCTAAGCAGTTGGGAGCAATCTCCCCAGCCCATCACAGATACACAAAGGCAAGATTAAAGGCTTTTCCTGCTCCCATTTCACCCAAATGGAAAAGTTTATTGCAAAAGCACTTTGTGCAAGCCAAGAAGCATATAGGCTCCTTGTGCTGGGCCATCACTTAGACACTGACAAATTCCATTCCCCAAGTTGTGGGGCCGCTAGTTGACTGCAGGGAGTCAGCCCCAGAGGTCAAGACAGAGAATATTTCATGGCATCCACCGCCACCCCCACATGAAGTATATTTCATTCTCGTTTTCCTTGGCTGAGTTGGAATCTAAAGTCTAGACAGTTTTCAGATAACAACCGTCAGAAACAGCAAGGGGAAATGTATCTGCCTCCCCAAGATGAATGAATGCTGGCCTTCTTGCAGAAGCTTCCTGGAAAGTTCTCAGAAGGGCCTGGTGAGGGACAATGGAGGGAATGGTGTTTGGAAATATGATCCAAGCTTCTGGGATACATTTTATTCATCTTAGAATGGCAGGCTTATTCAGAATAAATTCAAGGCAGTCTATCAAAAGTAGGAAGGGGGAGTACTACTTCAGTCTTTTGGCTTTTTTTTTTTAATCTAGCAACTATAGATCCTGTGTCTATTGCTTCTCAGCCATCTGAGCACAGAAGGCTCAACTGTGAATAATTTCAATAAAGATTCTGCTTTCTTGAAATTGAAATTTCTGACAAGCCTTCATCCAAGCTATAACACAGCCTCAAATATGTCCAATGTTGAGATACAAGGAGCCTCACTTCACTGCTGCTCCCCAAGTCCTCTCTCCACTTTCCCACATCCTGCATGATCGGGAATATATACCACTTTCACCCTCAGTGAGGATTGTAGACATTTCCCATCCCACTGAACTCAGGCTCTTTAGTGACTGAAACCATCCTCAAGCCTCCTGGAGGCCTCCTTGATAGGATGTATGGTTCTAACTGGAACACACAGCAAAGAAATGTTTGCGTAGTGGTCAACAGTACAAACAACAAAGGGGGTATTGGAGGGTTGTTGCATATGCAAACTTCATCTTTCTGCCTATGAGAAAAGCACATTCACACTGCTCTAACAGCTCCTTTTCAGACGTTAGTAATTTAAGCTGACACACTTGCCATTTTTGCGTAACATGGACCCTGAAACTCTGCAGAGCCTCCATCTACTGCTAGGGTCCCATTCTAAACCTTCCCTGAGTTTTCAGGTATATATGCAGTAGCCTGGGAAAGGAAGAGGAAGGGTCAGGAGAGCAACAACTTCCTTCCGGAAGCTAGAGAGAATGATCTCCTCCACCTCCGGCTTCTGTTGCTTCAGTTCGAGGAGTTCAGTCTGGAGCCCAGGGGACCATGTAGAGCAGAGGCTGAAGCAAGACTTACCTCCTTTCTTGCCAAGACAAGACTTTTGCATTTCACTGTCACATCATGCTGCCTCAAGGCGCAAAAGCAATGAAGCCACATACCATGGACGGAAACTACCAAAACTGTCAGCCCAAACAAGTCTATCTTCTTTTTAATTTGCTCATCTCAGGTCATTTGTAATGGAAACCTACTGAGAGTGTGCTATGCTGAAGTGCACCATGGACACTGGTCAGACATGAGAACCCATTACCACACATACAGTTGTGGTTTGAATATTAGTTGAAAGTGTCCTCCATGGTTGAAATTTATACCTGTAGTGAGGAATTAAGAGGGCATTTCTAAATCATACTGAGCGTGGCATGGTGTGACAGCCGTTGGACACATGAATGACTGCAGAGGGCGGCGTGACTCGTTTCACTGCGTCGACGCTCGCATATGCGCCCCCCACCAGTGCGCTGTTACAGGCGGAGACTTGGCATCTGCACCACTCCCGGTGGTGGTCTTACATGGGGATGTACATTGGCTCTCCTCACAATAAGAACCAAAAAAAACAAAAAAAATGAGGCAGTAGAAAACGGACTTAACCAATTTTGTTTGGGAAATTAAACAGGATTGATAGAAATGTCTTAAGGGTAGAAACAAGTTTCTCTCTATACTCTCTCTCTCTCTCTCTCTCTCTCTCCAAGTCTTTTGCCATGTAATAATACTTTCTCTCTCTCCAAGTCTTTTGCCATGTAATAATACTTTGAGACCTTGCCAGTCTCCTAACCCCAAATTCCAGAACTATGAGTCAAAATAAGCATCTTTATAAAGTTTCAGGTATTTTGTAAGAGTAAAGCAAAACAAACTAATATAAATATAAACACCATTTTTCTGGTGAGAATATTTGAAATTTACTCTCAACAGTGTTGAAATGTACAAAACACTATTATAAACTGTATTTACTATACTGTGCAATAAATCTTTTTAAAATGTGTCTTAGCTCTTAATTAAGAATGTGCATGCATGCAAGAGTAGGAGGCTGAATCTGTGGAAAGAGCTGAGGAAGGCCTGGCCTTTGTTTCATCTAAAGCACCTGTTTGTTTCATTAACATTACTAACAAAGAAGAAATAGGGTGTTACAAAGAGCAATAATACAATTGGCATTGCAGAGATTCAGGGAGGGAGCAGGCATCTGTCACAGAGATAAACACTGAGTCAACAGGATTCCTTCACAAAATTATACTTACCTAGTTGTGTGGTTTTGACATCACGGATTCCTGAGGCCTCGGGCTCCATTCCCCTGTGTCAGCATCATCTACTGAATATGACCAGTTCTTAGTAGGAATTGGTTTGAGAAACACATTTTAGGGGCTGGGGTAAGGGGAGGGTAGTTTTGGGGGGTTTTTTGTTTTTTGCTTTCTTTAGGGGTGTTTTTTTTTTCCTCTGTTTTTTTCATTTTTTAACAATAAGTGATAATTTATGAGTGCAAGCATCCTTCATGTAAAACCAATTTGCAGGCAGTTGTGCCCAAACCCACACAGCTCATGGGTCCCACCATCCAGCAGGGGGGGGGGGCTTGTATGTTCAATCAAGTTGATCAAATGAGTGTCCAGGATATATTGCTGTAGTTTCACCATTCACCCCAATCGCAGCCCTTACATTCTACCACTCCGCCTCTTCCACAGATTGTTCCTTGGGCTTAGAAAAGGGGCACAGGTCTGAACATTAAAGAAAGAGGAACCTCAGACTGCCTGAGTCACAGACACTGAGCATCTCTCTGAATTCTATTTGGGTTAACTGTTTATAATGGGCCCTAACGAAGTTTACCTTCCAGATGCTGAGAAACCTTCCTACCTCTCCCCTTTATAGGAAAAAGAAAAATATGATGGTACTGAAGTCATTCCCTAACTGTAAATTAGAGCCAACTGTTATAGTGGTGATTTCTTATAAAACAGGTGTTACTACCCTTTTTTAATTGACTGATAGGCATAGAAACTGTGAAAGGATAATTCTCTATCTAGAGCCAAATTCAATAATAAAGTCTTTATAAGCTGTGTACAGGAAAGCTCTGATATCAGCAATGAATTATTCTGCCTAGGAGATGTTGGCTAGGGGATTCAAACCACCCCCCCAAATTATAAAGGCCTTTTGCCTATAAATGAGATATATGCAAGGAGAAAGGTAGTAAGATTCTATTGTCGAAGACCTGGTGTGAGCATGAAAAAATGTTATGAGACGTCACTTGCTAATGTACAACTGGCCTCTGAAATGCCAGAGAGCGTTACCAAAGGCCACTAAAGCAATACAGCAAAATATTGGTCTCCTTGAGACAAGCAAGACTCCTCCATCAGTATCAGCTACACCTCAACTGCCTGGAGATACTATGCAACAGTGGCAGCCATGTGTCTATACATATCCCAAATCTAATTGGCTATTAGCTCTCTCCTTGGAGGAATAACTCACAGTGGATGCCACAAGCTTATGTCCTCTAGGGGTTAGGAGATGTTATAAGCCACAGTATGAACTTATCACCCTTTATAGAGAAACCACAGTTTGTGGATTAGCATACCATCCAAGCATCTGTGTCTATGCTCACAGCTTAGCTTGCCATAATAATTAGTACTGCTTAAATGCCTGTACATCCAATTGCTTGTGCTTTGTTAGTATGACTAAAAAGGTATCACTGGATAAGCTGTCAACCCATGAAGGGAAACAACCTGAACAGACTAGAGTCCAAAATGACA
>VZQC01009088.1:2621541-2655226 GCA_009823505.1 Rhizomys pruinosus | reverse complement strand
GGGGGGGGGGGGGTTCGGTTTTTTGCTTATGTCAAATAAGATTCCTTTAATTACAAAATACAGAGACCTTGACTGACATGAAAGACCTTGACTTACATAAGGGAAGCCAGGCTAGAACTCAAGCAGGAACATGAAAGAGGAACTGAAACAGAGACATGGAGGAATGCTTCTTCCGGGCTTGCTTCCCCCTGGCTTGCTCAGCTACTTTTCCTGTACAGCCTATCCAGACCTGTGTGGCCAGGGATGGTGCCGCCCACAGTGGGCTAGGCCCTCCCATATCCACTAGCAATTACGAAAAGGCCTCACAGATGACCACAGGCTAATGTAATCCAGCCAATTCTTAACTGAGGTTCTCTCTTCCCAGGTGACTTTAGTTTGTGTCAAGCTGGCAAAAGCTAAACAGTGCATCTTAATTAACCTGTGCCCACTCTAAGGAATACACTGTAGTGAGCTGTGGCTATTAGATTTCCTGAAAGAAGTTTCTATGGAAGGAATGTAATGTGATGTCTGCTCAGGGCAGGGCTTCACTGAGCTGTCCTTAACAACTCAAGGCAGCAAGAGCAAAACCTCACCCTGACCTTGCATGGTCTTTGATAAATTGTTGTGTGCCCCCAATCTGAAGGTTTTGACCACTCTATAGATGCAGTGGTTGTCCCAGACGCTCTGTGCTTGTTTGCCGTGTTTTCACAGGGCTCACTTAGAAAGGCAGAGCAACAGCCACTGTTTTTAGTAATTATGGTTTAACTCTCCATTAGTATTTAGTCCTTAAAAGAGACTTGAAGTTCCCCCAAGTGATACTGGTAAGATCCTTTCCACCTAGTGAGATAGTCTAGCAATTGTATCTTAAGTTCATAGAAATACATAGTTGCAGGTGACTATGTGGGTTTCTTTGTAAATGAATCCCTTTCCCAAATGGGGCTCAGACTATCGCACTACTGATAGGCTTGAAAGGATGGAAACTATTCTGGTGTGAGAGCATTTTCCTATAGTCCAGTCTTTGAGGCATTCACTGTAGGGTGGGGGACAACAGGCCACACTGTCTTTTAACCTGACCACAAGCTGTTTCTTGAACAATAATGTCAGTACTGTCGAAGCCAGCCAGAAGGGTGAATGATCAAATAGAGGTTAGATATTCAGAGATTCTGGCTTAAACCAAAAATGTTATTTGGTCATCAAAACTCCTAGCAAGTAATCTCAAAGCTTGAGTTATAGGCGTCCTATGAAGAGTATGCATTTTTCCCACAGAAAGGTTATGGTATTGAGAAGTGAACCAAGACAAATATAAAGAAGTTTATTTAATGAAATACTGTACTGAAAAATGTGAAGGGTTGCAGCAGATGTAAATTACAACTCACAATTTTTTAAGATTGTGAAATCAAAATGTGTATAAATCAAGTTCTTTTTAAAGGTTTATTTTATTATTTTATGTATATGAATTGTTTTGCCTGTATGTATATATGTATACCATGTATATGCCTGGTGCCCATGGAGATCAGAATAAAGCATCAGATCCCCTGAAACTGGAGTTACAGATGACTATGAGGTGGCATGTGGGTGCTGGAAACTCAACCTTGATCATCTCTAAGAGCATCAAGTGCTCTTAACCACTGAGCAGTCTCTCTAGCTCCACAAGGGCTATCCATTGTAACACTTCTTTCTTTAGGCTCTCGGGCATGGTCTGGGAGTGTAGGAGTTTCATTACATTAATAACTTCAATAAAAAGCAAATATATGGGAGGAAAAAAGGAGAAAGAAGAAAAAGAGCTTCCAAGCTAGCCTTTTTAGAACACTTACATCCCTTAGCAAAATTTAATCATATGGCTTTAAGGAAATGTAATCTTTATTCTTAATGAGCCAGCTGTAAATCAAGTGTTCTACTACAAAGGGTGATGGAGAAAATGGATACAAGGAAGATTAAAAGTATCTGAATGGCAAACTCCTTTAATCCTAGCACTTGGGAGACAGAGGCAGGAGGATCTCTGTGAGTTCAAGGCCAGCCTGGTCTACAGAGGGAGTTCCAGGACAGCTGGAGCTACAGAGAGACCCTGTCTCAAAAAGACCAAAAAAAAAAAAGTATCTGAAACTGAAAGTTCTGACAGAGATCCCAGAATTAAGTCTCACAGTTAAGGCTGCATCCCTTTGCTGTTGATTTCCAGGACTCTTCATCATGGTCATACAGAATCATACAAGGGGGAAACAGGGCAGGATTCTGGACAAACAGATCAGAGAACCTATTACACTGCCAAAATCATGTTTGACAGGAGCAGACTCCAGTGTCCCAGCATACTCTCTTAATGTTTGTTTCTCAGATACAAAGCTGAGGTGGTGGGGAACGGCTGGCAGAGCTCTGGGTTCATTACTGCCTCTGCACCCCCCAGTCTTGTTGGCATTCCTCTTCCCAGTTCATATCACTGCTCCCTGGCAACAATAAGAAATGCTTCACAGAGATGCAAAGCTTAAAATTAGGGCTCTATCATTTATTTCATATTGGTCTAGACACAGTGATTTCCAATAAATTATTCCTTACATTTTTGAAAATTGAGAACAAAATTGGAAAATGACTAATCTTGTGGAAATAGGTATATAAACAAAAAAGAAAATGAACTTTCTTGCATTCTTCCTCTTGTGCTTTCTCATAACAATTGTCCATGTTTTCTTTTGTTTCTTTTTGGGGTGTGTGTGTGTTACAAGAGATTGAACCCAGAGTCTTGCATCTGCTAGGTAAATGCTTTACTATTGAGCATTTTACCTCTCACTCCCTTTACCTGTACTTTCTTTTTTTTTTTTTTCTTTTTGGTTTTACACACTGTGGGCAGTCTGTAATTTCAACATCTTGAAATTCTGTCCCTATCCTGCATCTCTCCAACAATCCTTCTTCATTCATCCATATACCATCCTTCATCTATCTCTGCATTCCTTCATTCCCCAATCCTTTCATAAAGCTATTTGCTGAGAGCTTGAAAACAAAGACAAGAAAGGATTCTTCCCCTCAGAAGATTCATGGGAAAACAAACAGGTAAAACATAATAAGGGGCTGGTGTAATGAATGACTCATTGACTAAGAGCAGGTACTGGGCTTGCAGAGGGCCAGACTTCAGTTCCCAGCACCCATGTCAGGTGACTCACAACTGACTGTAACTCCAGATCCAGGGCCCAACAACCTCTTCTGGCTTCTGCAGGCACCTGCACACGTGTCATACATCCACGCAGATACAAGCATATAAACAAAAATCAATTAAATAAATAAAAATAAAAGATGAAAAAAATGAAATCAGCCAGTGCCAAGAACAGGATAGGAAGGTATGCACCATCAAATCTTCTCAGAGAGGTGACCCTTGAGAAACCAGTGCAGGGTGACAGAGCTTTGCCATAGACAGAATATGCAAAAACAGCATGCAGAAGGAGAAAGTGCTGGAAGGCCCTGAGAGCTGGAACTAGACTGTGGGGAACAGGGAAGTGTCACATTACAACCTTGTGTCACAGAGATATAATGGCTGAGCAGGGCCACTGCCTAGACTTGAGAAGGGATTCAGTTACTCATTGATTGAAAACTGAAATTAAAGTTGAGATAATGAACCTGCCAGCAAAGCTCCGAGTCTGTTCGGTGCTTATCTGAAGCAGTTGATACTGTGGAATGAAAGGACGGGCAGAGCAAGGTGGCGCACCGCATTATTGACACAGTCCTCACTAAATGTACTTGTAACTCCAAAGCAACCTCCACAGAGCTCCTCTAAAGAGCTTTGACACCTGCACAGTGATCAAAGCATGGTGTCCATGCTCACAGCAGAGGCTGAACAAGACAGTGTTCTGCTTCGTATGTCAGCCCACAACCACAGAACATGTCTTTTGTGACCAAAGTAGTGCCATATTTTCATATTTTTGTGGGCTTTCTGATGAGCTCTTTGGAGGCCCAAATGTAGAGCCGAAAGTGGCTACTGTTTCTACATGAATAGAGCTGTGGTCTGCCTTATGGAGGAAATCTGTTAGACAAGCTTTGAACAGGTATAAATTTAATGTTAACACTCAGTTTGCCAACAGCATTATGCCTTTTTAGGCATCTTTAAATACTACAACACATGAAGCCATATCATGTGTTCACTGATGAAAACATTGCTACCATAAGCTCCCAGGAGTCTAATCCTGTGTTTTCCCTAGGAGCAATGGTTCAGTTTTCACTGTGATTTTGTAGAGCAATGTTCTTCAGATAATTAGTGTCAACTGTGCCTTATCACTTCAATCTTCTTGATGTTTCTGATTCTGGAATAAAAGTTTTCCAATGATAAGTATAAAGACAGACAGAAATTTTTTAAGTTGTCTTGAAACACATAAGCTAAATCTGAGATGTGAGTTTCATTGAAGGAATTTTGTTTAGAAAAACACCGAAGTTAAAAATGATGTTATGCTTCTGAAAACATCTCTTCCACTCCCTACCCCCCTGTGCTGACTTCTTTCTGCATATTCAGAAGACAAGAAAACAAACAAGTACCCATAATGTGTGCATGCCAACTTCTGCATGAACACAAGCACCTTCTCCCACAGGCCTAGAGGCTCCACACCCTGCCCCCAATACACTGGCCTGTCCCTGACTTCACTTGGGCTGTGTCATTTCTACCATGAGCATGTTTGTGTTAGAAAGCATGTCTTCATAAGGGTCTAAGAAGTACAGGTACAATTTTCAGCCATTTCTGCACTCAGCAACTTCAAAGCCTATCACCCTCCCCATGCCCCCCACCAGCACGTCAAAACAGAGGCTACCTCCCCCATCCTCCCCAGCTTCTCCCTACAGCCACAGGGGACATGTTGACAGAAGATGGTATTCCCAGCTTCTCTCCACATCCAACTCGTATGTTCCACACAACACAGGATCTTGTGGCTGTTGCTCCATTATGCTAGAGAGGGCTACAGGGTTGAAACAACTGGTACCTCCCTGAGTTCACTGAGGTCCACAACACAACTTCCACTCTCACCATGCCCAGAGTTCTCCAGCTGTGCCAAGGAAGATGAGATGTACTAAGTGTTGACACTCTAGCCAATGGGTCATCCCATGCCAGGTCCCACTAGCAGGTGACATGGAGCTGAAGGCACAGACAGCAAAGATAAGGAGGGCAGCAAGAGGAAGCCAGCACACTGGCTGAGTGGACAGGCCTTGTGTAGCACATGGTATGTGTGAGGTCAGCTGACCCCTGCCTGGGAGTAATCCTCACTGTCTTCCAAAGTGAATGATACCATAATAGGGAGAATCTCCTACACAAATGAGAAAAAATACCACACAGCTTTTGTGTTCTTTCCAGACTTTTTTCCCTGTACTTTTGATTTTTCTGTAGTTTAAATATAACAAATGCCCACATGTGGCTAATAACTGTTCACAACTCCAGTTCTAAGGGATCTGATCCCTTCTGGCTTCCAGGAGCATGATAAACTTGTATACACAAGCAAAACCCTCATACTTAAATCATTCTTAAACAAAAGCATAGGGGGGACTACTTGTGGGAAAGGAGACATGAGGGAGAGGGTAAATTAGTGCAAAGTATGACGTCATATACATATGAAAATCCCATCTCTTTATATGCTAGTTTTAAGTTTTAATTCCCCAGTCTGATCATTTAGTCATCCCTGCCACCTCTGAGTCTGTTTCTGATGCTCATTCTCGTTCTTCAGCTGTTTGTCTCCTTGGACTTTCTGTACACCCTTTAACTTTTCTCTTGATAGCCAGATGGAGTTATTGTGTAATTGCTGTAAATGGAGATTTAGTAATGTGATGGTAAGAGGTCAGGAGAGGGGACGTGTTCTATAGTCCTCTGGTGATCAGGTCTGTTTTATTGGCCTCCTGAATCTGCACTATGAAGTTGGCTTGTTTCTCAACGTTCCTTCCCTTAGGCTGGTCAGGGTAACTATTGGGAACTGGAGGTATTTCCCTTCCCCAAGTCAGATATACTCTGGAAAAAACAAGAGGGTAGACTTGGGCCCTTCTTTAAAAGAACAGAATAACTCTAGTATATTTCAAAGTGTTTTCTTTTCCTCCACTTTGCTAGGAGAGGGGTTTTCTCTAATAATCACTCTGAGAACTAGATCAAGCTCTGAGAGGAAAAACTCATAAAAGGGTGGAGGATCCTGAGATTGGGGTGTGGAGCTCTTGGTGCTCGCATTTGTCCACATTGGGTTTCTAGCAATTTCTCAATGACAGTTCAGGTTTTGCTATTCCATCCCTGGTTCCCATAGAAATATCCATTTTAGGAAATGTGTTCTCTACATTCTTTTGCCTTCCTGTCTCTCCCACTCTAGAGACAGAAGTTCATTTACCCTGTGACTCTCTTCTCTTATTCGCCTAAGAAGAGTTGTTAGCTTTCAAGTTTGCTTAGCTTTTAGCTGGCCATAATAAAACTATGACTTCCAATATTCTTTTATCCCAATGTACATTTTTATTGAATGACTGTGCATTTCATACATACATTATGTCTTAATCATATTTAGACACTGCTCCACTCTCTGTACCCCCATAGCCTTCCCATAGGATTTCGTGTGTTTTATCATATATGTGTTAAGGGCTAGCAAGTCAAGTTTGTGTGCCCATATGTCCTGAGAAAGGTCACTTTTATAACAAAGCCCCTTTTACAAAAATTCATTTGACTATGAATCAATACATGGATTAATCTATTAATGAAGCCAGACCCTCTCAAGGGCCTTACATCTCAGGTCTGTTGAGTGGGAGATCAAGCCGCCAACATGTGTGTTTTGGGGAAACATGCAAATTCCAACCCAGAGCAGGCTATCAGCCAGACTTGCATTTGAAAGTCATGAGAAAGAACTACAAATCTTCTTCTTCCTCTCCTCTTCTCATTTCTAATTCCTTCCTTCCCTTCCCCTTCCCTCCTTCCTTCCTTCCTTTCCTTCCTTACCTTCCCCTTCTCTCCTTCCTTCCTTCCTCCCTCCTTTCCTTCCTTCCTTCCTTCCTTCCTTCCTTCCTTCCTTCTTCCCATCAAGCTCTTTCATTTTGTTCTTTAAAAACATCCTGTCTCTATCCCCAGTAGTGTGAGTTCTCTAGTGTGTGTATTTAATGAGCTTTATACAAACTTTGGACATTAAGAATTGGGGGAACAGTTCTGACATCTACTGAAGTTTTTATTGTTTAAAAATCTTGGCGGGTGTGGTGGTGCAAGCCTTTAGTCCAGTACTCAGGAGGCAGAGGGGGGCAGATTTCTGTGAGTTCAAGGCCAATCTGGTCCACATAGTGAGCTCCAGGCCAGCTGGGACTAAAGGGAGACCCTGTCTCAAAAAGACAAAAAAAGAATCCTGTATGTGAATATAATGTATTTAGATCAAATCCACCTTAATCCCTCCCACCAAACTCCTTCCATACTTCCCATCAACATTTTTTCCTCCAAACTTCATGTACTGTTTTTTAAACTTACCGAGTAGTGTTGTCTGTATGTGCATGGACACAGGACCATCCACTGGAACACAGGCAGACCATCAGGGGCTACATTCAAAGCAAACTGACTCTCCTTCCCCCATCAGCCATCAATTGTCAATAGCTCTTGAGTTGGGGGGAGGACTTCCTAACACTCAAAAGACCAAAAAAAAAAAAAAAAAGATTTTTGTCTGGCTTGTCTTGTGCCAGTCTTATGCACGCAGACACATCCACCATGCGTTCATGCATTCAGCACCATATTATGTCTGGAAACACTGTTTTGCAGAAGTTCCCATTACCTCTGGCTCTTACCACCTTTCTGCCCTCTTCCACAATGATCCCTGAACTGTAATGTAGATTTTAAAAATGTGTTTTGACTGATTTGCCATGTTATCTTAACAAACTGATTTCCTTTAATAACCGACTGCCCTATCTACTCCTACGACTGCCTAGGTCTTCCCTAGCTCCCAGATGGTTCTTTCCAGGTGTCATGTGAAAATAATGCTTCCTCTTTCCCACATACTTGGAAGTAAGGCAAGATGAATCTGCTGCCTCCAGTGTTTGGGTTAGCAAAGGCACCCCTGCCAGAAATGGATGGGCTGTCCAGGTGCTTGGGGAACTGAGCCACTATCTCCACTCTCTGATTTCAGTCTCTGCCTGGCCCTGGTTAGGAGGAACTGATAGAACGATGTTCTGGAGGTGACAGAGGGAAACGAGGCGGGAAGTTGATGCAAAACGATCAGAAACATAAGGTGTCACCGGGCATTCAATTTGCCATGGCCGGGAGGGGTGGCCTGAGAAGAAAGCTTCTGCATTCCTGAGTGCTTTCATACCAATTACCAGGGGGGCCGTGACTCTTCTTTTCCCCACACAACTACACAGAGGCGGTTGCAGCCAGCATGCCAGACCACTGTCTTCTGGCAGGGCACTGATGGGTCCAAGTGGAGCCCAGCTTCTCAGCTACTAGAAGAAGGGAGGTACCTGCCAGAATCTTAGACTGTGCTAGAACAAACAGAGGAAAACAAAAGATGGGGATCCCCAATTGTCTAATACAATCCAGAAAGAAAAAAAAGTTCAATATATATAAAGTCATCAAAAAAAATTCTAGAGGCACACACACATCAAAATAATATTAGCACACAGGGTTAAAACGCAGACCATAAGTCAGTGGCTGCCTCATGGATCATTTCCTATAAGTAGCTCCATTAGTGGTCACAACTAAGACAGGAACAATTTGTAATTCTGAAAACTAAGAATTCACTCAATTGACACCATCTTCTTGCCTGCCATACCCACTTGTAACAGAAATTTGCTGTTAGGAGATATGAACAGAAAACTCTTGAGAAATGATTCGGGTTTCCCCAGCCCTAAAGGGTTCAGACTCTTGTGAGACATGTCAGATTTTCTTATCCAATTTCATATCCATGGAAGGTGGAAGACAGATTTAATCCCTTTGTTTCAGACAGTATACCTGATGTACAAACAAGAAGTGTTTGCTGAGAAACTCAAGTCTAGCTTTGCTTGTGTGAAAACTACATTTCATATGAAGTGGGTAGGATGCTAAATCTAAACTAATCACCCCTATAGAGTGCAGGGGAGGGGTATGTCTTCTGTAGTGCAGTGGTTCTGGTTGGCCTACTATCATACAGTGATGTGTAGCATCCCTAAGGTAAGCCATGTTTTTATGAGCATTCAACATGTAAACATGTATTTTTGCAATATGCCATCATGAAAACTCCCACTGGATTGGACATTAAGCTGAGAGGGTTGTGCAACATGGCTTGGACATAACATACACGTGAATGAGCTGAAGAAACTAGGCCACACTAGAGCTCATAAGCCAGGGAGCAATTCTACTCAAATAGGAGCATACCAAAAATGGCCAAAAGGATAAACACAATTAGCACAAATGTAAATTAATTGATCCAGGAGAACTGTAAGCATTCTAGAAATCAAATGTGGACCACAGACATAAAAACCTCGAGTCCCACTTACTAACTGATGGAGATGCTCAAGGTGGGCTGAACAAGAAGACTTTATTCCAAAGGCCAGGAGATATGGCCTGAACGGAGGCTGGATATGGAGATTCCCTTAGGTTCAGCCCTGAGCAAGAAGGTACAGCTTTATAGGGTAAGTGTTTCCATCTGTCCTCTCCAGCTCTCTGAAGTACTAGAAGCTGCCATTTGTCATAGCAGACTGCCTCCGAGGCTTATCTTCTCCTTCTGAAATGCAAGCCCACTTGACTTCATTGTAAATCACAAAGAAAACTCATGAACACATTACACTAAAATGTTTATTAGATTACTTGCATTTCAAGCTTGCAATATAAGGAAATAAATTTCTAATACTGGATTTTAAACCCTAAATGCTAGACTTTCCTGAGTGTTCCCCATATCATGATATAGGGAGTCCCTTCTAGCACCTCATAGGAAGACAGATCCTCAGGTTAGTACAACTATGACCCCATGTGTTTGGAACCATTTCATATTCTTCCTGATATAGATTGGACATGGTCTGAGTGTATCTCCAAGTTCATGTTAAAACTTAATTCCCATTGTAAGCTATTAACAGGGTGAAATTTAATCAGACTTTAATGTTTAGAGGTGAGGCCTCTGGGAAGTGATTAAGATTGTATAAAGTTTTGGGGCTGGAGAGATGGCTCAGCAGTTAAGAGCCCTGACTGCTCTTGTAGAGGACCCAGGTTCAATTCCCAGCACCCACATGGAGGCTAAGAACCACCTTTAACTCTAGTTCTAGGGGAATCCAATGCCCTCTTCTCACCTCTGAGGCATTGCACAACACAGATGCACCAACCTTCATGCAGACAGTACATTCATACACATAAAAATAATAAATAAAAATAAAATAAAATTTAAAAAGATTTTTGAGGTCAGTACCCATTATTGAATACTAGTGGCCTTATAAGGAGGGGAGAGGTCAGAAGACATATATTCAGAGGCATACTTCATGTCTCTTGCCATGTAATACTTTGCACCATCCACCTCAGGACCCTGCTGACAAGAAGACCATAACTATATGTGACTTTTAACCTTGAACCTTAAGAACTGTGACCTAAATAAGCCTCTTTTTATAGGTTGTGCAGCTCTGGTATTTCATTATAGTAATAGAAATGGATTAATATTTCCTCCATATTGTTCACTTAACTCATAGCCTGAATGTCTGCCCTAGCATCTGTCCAAACAAGAACCATATTAGAAAATCTAACTTATTCTACTGTTTTTAAAAATAATTCTCTTACCATGATATAATTCACATACCAAATACATTTCATAAATTTAAAGTATAAAGTTCAGAATCCAGGCATGGTAGCACATCTCAATAACCTTGGCACTCAAAAAGCTGAAGCAGGAGGATAAAAATCAGAGGCCAGCCAAGCTGTATCACTTGGCCCTGTCTCAAAAAAATAGAAAGAAAGAAAGAAAGAAAGAAAGAAAGAAAGAAAGAAAGAAAGAAAGAAAGAGAGAGAGAGAGAGAGGGAGGGAGGGAGGGAGGGAGGGAGAGAAAGAGAGAGAGAGAGAGAGAGAAGCGAGAGAGAAAGAGAAAGAGAAGCACGAAAGACTAAAGAAATACACGAGAAAGAAAAACGACAAACGAATTAAAGGAAGGAGTAAGAAAGAGACATGGAGCCAGATAGACTTCACTTAAATGAGGAATTTCCTCTCTCATATTGGAGCCTGGGAGTGGTGACACACATGGGCAGGCGGCCGTGGTGTATAAGAAAGTAGGCTGTAGCTGGGCTTGGTGTGCACGCCTTTAATCATCCTCGCATTGGGAGGCAGGGGCATGCGGTCTTTGTGAGTTCAAGGCCAGCCTGGTCTACAGAGTGAGTTCCAGACGCGGCGGCTACAGGGGAGACCCTGTCTCGGAAAGAAGACCAAAAAAAAACAAAGACGAATAAAGAAAGAAAATATAGAGGCGAGAGAGAGAGCAGAGAGAGAGAAGAAAGAAAGAAAGAAAGAAAGAAAGAAAGAAAGAAAGAAAGAAAGAAAGAAAGAAAGAAAGAAAGAAAGAAAGAAAAGAAAGCAGGCTGCAGTCAAATAGTGGCACATGCCTTTAATCCCAGCACTCAGGAGGCAGAGGCAGGCAGATCTCTGTGAGTTTAAAGCCAGCCTGGTCTACAAAGTGAGCTCCAGGACAGCTGGGGCAACAGGGAGACGCTGTCTGAAAAAGACCAAAAAGGAACAAACAAACATAGCTGTCAGAAAAGAATAATACAATGTATGTCTGTAGTATTATTATATAAAACACAACAGATTTCTTCTTTAACCCATTGACCATTCAGGAGTGTGTTGTTTAATCTTCATGAGTTCATTGGTTTTGGGAGCTTCTTTTGGTGTTGATTACAAGCTTTATTGCACTGCGGTCTGATAGAATGTATGTTATTATTTCATCTTTTTAATTTATTGAGTTCTGTTTTGTGTCCCAAAATGTGATCAATTTTAGAAAACCTTGCAAGGGCTGCTAAATAGAAAGTGAATTCTTTGGTGTGTAGTTGGAATATTCTATAGATGTCCATTAGGTCCATTTCTTGTAAGGTGTTATGTAATTCAGATCTCTCTCTGTTTATTCTTTGCCCAGTTAATTTGTCTATTGAAGAGAGTGGGGTACTGAAGTCACCTACTATTATTGAATTAGAGATCATCTCTGTCTTATAGTCCTGGACTACTGTTATTATGAATTTGGGTGCACCAGAATTTCATGCATATATATTCACAATTGTAATATCTTCTCAGTCAATTGTTCCTTTGATTAGAATGAAATGACCCTCTTTATCTCCTCTGACTACTTTTAATTTGAAGTCGATTCTGTCAGATATTAGTATTCCTGGAACTAACTGAAAATGAGAATACAACACAACACACCTCTGGGACACCTTAAAAGCAGTCCTAAGAGAGAAATTTATAGCTCTTAGTACCTACATTAAAAAAAAAATCAGAAAGAGCACATGTAAAAGACTTAACAGCACAGCTCAAGACTCTGGAAAGGCAAGCACAAACAAACTCCAAATCTAATAGATGGGAAGAAATAACAAAAATCAGAGGAATAGAAACAAAGAAAACAATACCAAGAAATCAATGAATCTAAGAGCTTTTTTTTGTAAGGTTAAACAAGATAGACAGACCCTTGGCACAGCTAACCCAAAGAAAGAAAGAGCAAATCAAAATCAAAATCAGAGCCTAGATGGTAAACATGACAATAGACACCAAAAATAAAAATCTAGAACATTGGAAAGGAATACTTTAAAAATCTATACTCCAGCCAGGCATGGTGGCACACGTCGTTAATCCCAGCACGTGGGAGGCAGAGGCCAGCCTGGTCTATATAGTGAGCTCTAGGCCATCTGGGACTAAAGGGAGACCCTGTCTCAAAAAGACCAAAAAAATAAAAAAATTAATAAAACCTATACTCCATTAAATTTGAATACCTAAACAAAATGGATGGATTTCTAGAATAATGGACACCACCAAAGTTAAGTGGGAAACGTTACAACAGACACACAAAAAAATCCACAACATGCTATAAAAATCTATACTCCATTAAATTTGAAAGCCCAAATGAGATGGATGAATTTCTAGAGACATGGACACCACCAAAGTTAAACCAAGAAGAGGTCAACAGCTTAAACAGACCTATAACAAAGAAGGAAATTTAAACAGTAACACAAAACCTCCACCCCCCAAAGAAAAAAACGGCCCAGATGGCTTTACAGCAGAATTCTACCAGACATTCAAAGAAAACCTATAACCAATACTCCTCAAACTATTCAAAAAGTTAGAAACAGAGGGAGAATTTCCAAACTCCTCCTTTGAAGCCAGCATCATTCTAATACCAAAACCAGGTAAAGATAAAACAAAGAAAGAAAACTATAGGCCCATATCCTTAATGAACATAGATGTAAAGATACTCAACAAAATACAAACCTCATACAGATACACATCAAAAAGATCATCCACCATGATCAGGTAGGCCGTATTCCAGAGATGCAGGGATGGTTCAACATATGTAAGGCAATAAATGTCATAAAACATATAAATGGACTTGAAGACAAAAATCAAATGGGTTATATCAATAGATGCAGAAAATATCTTTGACAAATCCAACATTCATTCATGTTAAAGATCCTAGAAGGAATAGGTCTGGAAGGAACATACCTCAACATCATTAAAGCTATACACAACAAGCCCACAGCCAACATCATTCTAAACAAAGAAAAACTGGAAGGATTCCCATTGAAATCAGGAACCAGACAGGGCTGCTCTCTAGCTCCACTCTTTTTCAATATAGTGCTTGAAACACTTGCAAGAGCAATAAGATAAGAGAAGGGAATTAAAGGAGTACTAATTGGAAAAAAGATGTCAAATTATCCCTATTTGCAGATGACAGGATATTATACATAAGAGATCCAAAAATGCCACAAAAACTACTCGAAATGATTAAAATTTTTAGTAAAGTGGCAGATTACAAAATCAACTTACAAAAATTAGTAGCATTGCTATATACCAACAACAAGCAATCAGAAAAAGCATATATGGAAACTCCCTCATTCACAATAACTTCAAAAAAATAAGATACTTAGTAATAAACTTAACCAAAGACATTAAAGTTCTCTACAATGAAAATTTCAAAACTTGAAAGAAAAAGATAGAGGAAGACACTACGATATGGAAAAATCTACCATACTTGTGGTTTGGTAGAATCAATACTGTGAAAATGACCATTTTACCAAAAATTCAATGCAATTCCATTCAAAATACCCACAACATTCTTCACAGAGCTAGAAAAAGCCACCCCAAAATTCATATGGAACCACAAAAGACCCGGGATAGTCAAAAAATTTTTGAGCAAAAAGAGAAGTGCAGGGAACATCATACCCGATCTCAGGTTACATTACAGACCTGTAGTTACAGCATGGTAAAAAAAAAAAAAACAGCATGGTAATGGCACAAAAATAGACATGTAGATCAATAGAACAGAAGACCCAAACATGAGTGCATACAATTTCATCCACTTGATATTTGACAAAGGTGCCAAGAATACACAATGGGGGAAAATAGCATCTGCAACAAATGGTGCTGGCAGAACTGGACGACCCACCTGTAGAAGAATGAAATTGGACCCTTATCTTTCTCCCTGCACAAAAGTCAACTCCAAATGGATCAAAGACCTCAATATAAAATCTGAAACTCTGAAACTGCCAGAATACAAAGGCAGTACCCTCTAAGATGTAGGTGTAGAAAACGTCTTTCTTAATGGGACATCAGCTGCTCAGACATTAAGGTCAACAATCAGTAAGTGGGACCTCATTAAGCTACAAAGCTTCTGTAAAGCAAAACAGCCAAGGAAGTAAAGAGGAAACCAACTGAGTGGGAGAAAATCTTTATCAGCTACACATCCAACAGAGGATTCATATCCAGAATATACAAGGAACTCAAAAAACAAAATATCAAGAAAATAAACAACCCACTAAAAAGAGGGGCTACAGATATAAAAACAGAATTCTCAAATGAAGAAATAAAAATGGCTAAGAAATAGCTTAAAAACTGTTCAACATCCTTAGTAATTTGAAAAATGCAGATAAAAACCACCTTAAGATTCAATCTTATGGGGCTGGAGAGATGGCCTAGTGGTTAAGAGCACCAACTGCTCTTACAGAGAACCCAGGTTTGATCCCCAGCATCCACATGGTGGCTGAGAACGGTCTTTAACTCCAGTTCCAGGGGAATCCGACACCCTCTTCTGACCTCCTCAGCATTGCACGACACGGGTACACAAACCTACATGCAGGCAGTACATTCGTACACATAAAAAATAAATAAAAATTTTTTTATTATTTATTTTTGTATGTGTATGAATGTATTGTCTGCATGCAGTTCTGTGCACCCGTGTCGTGCAATGCCGCAGAGGTCAGAAGAGGGTCTCGGATTCCCCTGGAACTGGAGTTCTCCTGGAATTGGAGTTACAGACGGTTCTTAGCCGCCATGTGGGTGCTGGGGATCGAACCCGGGTCCTCTGCAAGAGCGTCGGTGCTCTTAACTGCTAGGCTATCTCTTTTAAAAGATTCAATCTTACCTCAATCAGACTGGCTAAGATCAAGAGAATGAAAGACACAAGATGCTGGTGAATGTTTGAAGAAAGGGGAGCATTCATTCACTGCAAACTAGTGCAGCCACTATGGAAAGCAGTATAGGGAACTCTCAAAAAACTAAAAATGAACCTATCATATGACCCAGTTGTACCACTCCTTGGCATACACCCAAAGGACTCATACTGTAAAGATACCTGTACATCCATGTTTGTCGCTGCTCTCTTCACAATACCAAAGAAATGGAAACAACCTAAATGTCCCACAATTGATGAATGGATAATGAAAATGCAGTACATCTACACAATGGAGTACTACTTAGAAGTAAAAAAAGATGGCAAATGGATAGAACTAGAGAATGTTTTTCTGAGTGAAGTAACACAAAGGCAGAAAACCAGGAGATGTATATTCTCCCTCATTTGTGGATTGTAGTACCAATCTCCTTACATGAATATATATCCTGATATAAATAACATCAGGAGCCAATAAATTGGAAATGATACTTGGAGGTGAAGGAATAAAAAAGAACATGAAGAGGGGTACAGTAAGGAAGAGATGTGATTAGGGGGGAGGTAGGGAGGGTGGGATATTGGGTTGGGTGGTGAGGAGGGGGACATAAGTAGGGAGCATGGTGGGAGGTAGGGGAGGTCAGAAGAGGGAGAGGTTATGGATGATGGGGGTGCTATGACTAGGGAGGGAGGAGGGAAGTGGGAAGGGAAGAAGAAAGAATGGGAATCATTGACCCTTGGGAGACTAGAAACCCAGAGTGTAATGTGATGACCCTGAAACCCCATGAGAAATTCACATACACTTCTGAACATTAGTGCACTGGTGGTGCAACCTGGGTGCTGTGCGGCAGAACACAGTGCAAGACAGAGACACCTCCCTTTGAATGGTTGGTGAGAGCCATCCAAGCGACTCTCAAAACAGTGCAGACTATCTCTAAATCTTTTGGTTATGTACCAGAAATAGAAAAATAAGACCCTACTGTTTAGAATAGGACATGCTTCAGGGATAGGACTTAGGTGAATGGAACAGGAACTGACCTGGAAGCCTTCTGCCCGAAGTTAAGTGCTCATAATGCTAAACAATATGCACACTGCTAAGGGAGACAACCAATCAATGGTACAACCCAGCCCCAATGTCTAACAACCATGATGAGCTGCCCAGCAAACTCCCTCTATAGGGACTCCCTCAGCAGAGGCACTGTTGTCAGGGGACAGTCAACAGCTATCTAATTGGACATGGAACCCTCTCAATGGGGGTGAACCCATGAGAGCCACTATAAACTCAGCCAAATGCACAGGGCTGGAGAGGACATAGAGCCTAGGGAAAAGCCTATCAGTGTCATATCTCTAGACAAGTGAAATTTCTTGCCATACACTAACTATGAAATCTTCTATTTACAGACCAGCATATCATATGCCACTCATCAAAAACAACTCTTTGCAATAGATGAAGGCTAGCGCAGAATCCCACAACTGTTATACATCTGAAAAATCTCCATTCTTTTTTTTTTTTTTAAATTAATTTTTATTGATGCTTTGAGCATTTCATACATTTTTTCCAATTCAGTTCAGGCTTATTTCCCTTTCCCTCCCCCCCCACCCCATCCCAGATCATGCATTCCGCCATAACTGTCCTGCATCTTTCTCTCAGTTTTTTTTTTCATTTTTAGCTATAAGTGATAATCCATGAGTACAAGCATCCTTCATGCAAAACCTATCTGCAGGCTGTTGTGCCCAAACACCTACAGCCCCACCATCCAGTGGGGGGTGACAGGTTGTTTGTTCAATCAAGTTGATCAAATGAGTGTCCAGACTACATTGCTGTAGTTTCACCATTCACCCCAATCGCAGCCCTTACATTCTACCACGCCCCCTCTTCCGCAGGTTGTTCCCTAGGCTTAGAAAAGGGGCACAGGTGGATGAGAGGTAAAACAGTCCACTCTCTCTGGAGCTGTTGACTTGGACTCTGGTCAATTCTGGCTGTTTCCTTTCATGGGCTGACAGTTTGTCCAGGAATAACCTTTCGATCCTACTAATGAAGAACAAGCAATTAGATATATAGGTATTTAAGCAGCACTAATAGTTATGGTAGGTTACTTTAGCATAGACACATGTTTGGATATGTTAATCCATGAATTACAATTTTCCCCCCTGTTAAATATGACAGGGTCTTACTGTGGCTTATAAAATCTAACCTGTAGAGGATGTAAGCTTGTGGCATCAGCCATGGGTTATTTCTCCAAGGGGAGAGCCAATAGCCAATTAGATTTGGGATATACAGGACATGGCTGCCTCTGCTGCCACAGTATTTCCAGGCAGGTGAGGTGTAGTGGTGCTGACGGTGGAGTCTTGCTTGACTCAGGGAGACCCCATATTTGCTTTATTGGTTTAGTGGCCTTTGGTAAACACTCTCTGGCATTCCAGAGGCCATCGTAACACTTGCAGTGTGGTCTCAATTCATCTTTCCCATGTTAACGTCAGGTCTTCTGCAGCAGGGTCTTATTGCCTCTCTGATAATTAAGAAATGCAAATTAAAACCACTCTGAGATACCACCTTACTCATAAGACTGGCTAGGATCAGGAACAATGATACCAAGTGTGGAGAGGTTGTGGGGAAAGGGGGAAACACTCATCCATTGTTGGTGGGAATGTAAAACTTGTACAGCCACTATGGAAAGCAGTGTGGAGAACCCTTAGAAGACTCAAAATGAGCCTTCCATTTGACCAGTCATACCACTCCTGGGTATATACCCAAAAGACACAACTTACTGCAAAGATACATGCACAGCTATGTTTATTGCGCTCTGTTCACAATAGCAAAAAGCTGGAACCAGCCCAGGTGCCCTTCAACTGGACAGTGGATAGAGAAAATGTGGTACATGTATACAATGGAATACTATGCAAGCAGTAAAGAGGGACAACATCATGAAATTTGCAGGTAAATGGATGGCGCTGGAAGAAACATTATGTTAAGTGAAGTAACACAGTCCCAGAAAAAAACGACAAATGGTGTCCCTCATATGTTGGATGCTAGTACCAACAACCCAGATATAATATTTCTCATGGAGGGGAGGCATAGTAAAAGAACACAAGAAAGACTGCATCAAATGGACTGAAATGGTGAATGGAAAGGGGGGATGGGTGGGAGAGGGACACGGGTGTATATTCGATTAAGGCATATTTAATTGACGTGAGCTCAGCAAGTACCAGTTTCGCCTAGACACTGTCTACAGGACACATGGTGTTTTAGGACTTAGTAAAAGTAAAAAGTAACATGTGTATATTAAACAACATTGGTTTACAGAATTGATAAAAATGGTAATGCATCTGAATTAAAATGGAGATATTAATTCGCTGTTGCCCACATTTGCTTTTACATAAAATCTGTAGAGCAAGACTTTGGGTTTTACATACAAATGTTCTCTATAATTTCTCTGTTTACAGTATCACCTTGTAGCATTCTCTTTAAGATGAATCTAACGTAAAAATTAAGTTTGCTTCCCAAGTTAATCATATTAGGTCACCCAAAACACATGGGTGAATTTGATGAAATCTATGCCTTGACTCCACCCCTATAGTCATGTATAATACAACTATCTTTGGAGACTCATACGCTAAAAAAAAAGGGGGGGGGGATACAGAAAAGACATGAAAACCTTTTCATCAAACCCCTGCAATTCAAATTCTTAAAACTAACTCATGGAAAAAGATTGTTTGTTCCAACAGGACAAAACGTCACCAACTTAACGGCTGAGAAGAAAAGATACAGGTTTGCTTGAGTAGGATGTACCAAAAAGTGGCAACGGAAAGGCTCGACCCATCTGAACATTCAAAGGAAGAAAAGCTCAGATTGCTACAACCCAAATCCACCCCTCTGTGGATCCTACATGTAACAACTGTTATACATGGTCCTAATGAAACTTACCTTCTAGGTGCCACAAAGGTTCTGATATGAGAGACTTCCTTGCCTTCCCACCCATAGAACAAGGGAGAAATATGCACAAGGTGATGAGGTCGCTCCCCAACTGTAAATTGGAGACAACTATTGTAGAGGTAATCTCTTATAAAACCGGTAAAACTGCTTTCTTTAATTGACTACTAGACATGGGAACTGTGGAAGGGATTACTCTCTGTTCAGAACCAAATATAATACTAAAGTCCTAGGGCTATGCACTCAGGCAAAATATATTAATACAGGAGCTCTGACATCAGCAATGGATTGTTCTACCAGGTGGATGTTGGCCAGGGGATCCAAGGCCCCACAAAAGGTAAGGGCTCCTTGCCTCTAAGTTGGGATACCTACAGGAGGAGAGGCAAAAATCTCCATTCTTAAGAGACACAGCTACAGTTGAACCTCCAAACACAGAATGAAGGGCAGAGAGAAAAAGAGCACATCCCTCAATTCCCATCAATAGAGTGTGATGCAAATGGAAGGTCACAAGTAGTCAAGCTTCAAAGAATGGGAGCCTCCAGAGTGTGTATTCCTGCATGGGGCCCCTATATTAAACTTCACCCACACAGGGCTCAGAGATCATTACAGAAGAGGGGGAGGAACAATTGTAAGATCCAGGGCTGATTCATGAATGCAGAGATGCAGTGGCTTACAGTCACTGTAAGCCTTCACTTGTGGCAATGTTGGCATCAAGCATGGGACCCATGCCAACTGGAACAAAGTCTCAAAGTGGAGGAAAAGAAATGGGTGGAGGACTGACCCTGGACTGAGAACTACAAGAGACTGAGTACTGAAGGGTGAGGAAGAGTATGCTTTACCTAGGATTCCTAGATATGCTGACTAGACTCCAGTGGTTCTATTTGCACAGAAGGACATCTGGGTTTGGGAGCTTGGCTGGATAGGACTTAATGTGGATATTATAATGCATGAATTCTGATGAGTGGTTGGGGCATAATGGGGACTGAGTTTGATTGGGAACCATTGTATGAGTTGTTCAAATGCTCAATTAAAATTATATTTAAAAAACAACAGAAACAGCTAAATTTCTTATAATTATTCATTCATAAAATGAAAATGCATTGATACACAAAAAATACTGGTTTACCTATCTACCAGAGAAAATTAGTGGGAAAATATATACATAAATAATCTAAAAAAATTAAGTCAAATCTCAAAGAATACATTTTTAGTGTGAAAAGAACTATAAAGCTTTTCCAAAGTAAATAAAATATATTCAGATAAATGGAAGGCTGTGGTTTTTTTTCTTAGATGCAAACAATCAAAAATGAAAACAGCAAGTCTTCCCTAAATTATTTCACAAATATAATACACTTCCAAAATTTTAAATGGGAAAAATGTTCTAAAGTTTTCAGGAAAAAATGAACAATTATTTTTCTAATTGAAAAAATTAAAAGTAATGTAAATAGTCACCACTCGGAGTCAGCCAAGCCACCCAATAGGTTTATCAAATAGCTATGATAGTTAATTTTGTGCAACCTTAAGGAAAGATGTTAAAATATATTTTTAATAAAAGTCAGTTATTAAGAGGTCTGATTAGGATGATCTCACTTAGGTAAACATGGAATTGCTGATACATGCTTTCCAAATTTAGAAGACACCTTTGTAGGAAGCTTTTCTTTTTATGCCAAGCATGGACCACGGGGCCCTGCTAAGGGGAATGGGGACACACAACCCGCTTTGTGGACACTGTGGGGAGCAGGCCCCTGAGCGCAGAGACCAGTCAGCTACTTCCCGCAGCCCAACCTAAGTGGTAACTCCAACTCAGGCTCTTAGCCTGGACCCACGAGACACGTGTTCCACTCTTGGCCGTGACTTCTCACCTGCCCAGAGCCGGGACAGGAATTTCACTCACAACACCAGCTACCCAGGTTGGTGGTCCGTAAAGGGAACCTTTTTCCAGCCCACTGTCCACCCGAATGAAACTCAGGCCTACCTTAGCCTGTATGTGCGCAATAATTAATAAAAATATCAGCCGGGAACTCAGTGATGATGTTAATGTGGAAATCGATTTACTGGTTGCCACAGCTTGCTTTTATAAACCAAATGATATCAGTTCCCAGGACCAATCATGAGCCCCCCAACTCCACGACACTGCGCACCTTGCTCCACCCAGCATTGCGCACCTAGGCCGAGGTGCTTGCTCCTCCCTGGGGAGGAGCCAGACTCTTGGCCATGCGGTGCTAGTTGGAAATCCAGCCCACAATTCAAGCTGGATTTCCCACACACCTTAACTGAACCAATATTAACAGTCTTAACTAAAGAGCTGAGAAAAGAGAAGAAGGCTTTCACTTACTTTTAAGTAGGTCTTACTGTGTTGCCAGGCCGATCCTGAACTCCTGGGCTCAAGTGGCCATTTTGCCTCAGCTCCCAAAGTCGCTGTCATTATAAACATGCCGCTAACGCCAGACTCCAGTTTTTATTTCATATCCCCCTTAACTATTCAAATTCTTAGCCATAAGCATATATTTGCTTTTACTTTTTTTAAATTTTTATTTATTTTTTATTTTTATTTATTATATATATTTTTGTACAAGATGCTTTTACTTTTAAACAATGAAAAAATTATATAGAACTTTTTTAGAATAAGACTACTTAAAACATAAAATAATTCAAAAATTAAAACAATGCTGTATCATCAGTTATTAAACTATATAAAGACAGTCAGCAAGATGGCTCACTGGGTAAACGTGCTTGCCCACAAGGCCAACAACCTAAGTTCAGTCCCCAGGACCCACATGTTAGAAGAAGACAACAGATTCCTGCCCTATGACCTCCACATAACACACACATTCAAATAAATAAACAAATGTCAAAATTAAATATATAATGAAGTTATAACTATCTCACTAACACGATGTGCTACAAACTGTTAAGTCAATGTCACAAACTAGATAGTACAAGAAAAATATTAATATATGATAATTGTTTGGCATAATATTAAAATAGCATCTGAGATCCCTGAGAAACCAAGAGCCAGCTAATAACATCCAATTGTTAAGCAGCAGGTGCACCAAGGAAAGGCTACTTATTGGGGTCGGGGCACAGCTCAAAGACAGAGAATATGCTTAGCATACTTGAGGTCTAGGTTAAGTTTACAGCACCTAAAATTAATCTGCATGATATTAAATGGTTGCTATAGCATTAAGAACCATAGTAAAATTATTGAGTCAAATATCCCCAAATAGGAATTGGTTTTAAAATTCAAAGGAGGGCTGGAGAGATAGCCTAGTGGTTAAGAGTGCCAACCGCTCTTACAGGGGACCGGGATTCGATTCCCAGCACCCACATGGCAGCCGAGAACCATCTGAAACTCCAATTCCAGGAGAACTCCAGTTCCAGGGGAATCCGACACCCACTTCTGACCTCCAAGACATTGCACGACAAGGGTGCACACACCTGCATGCAGACAGTACATTCATACATATACCTAAGTAAATAAAATTTTAAAAAATTCAAAGGATAATTTTTCTCTATAATTTATATGGAAATGCAAAGGACTTAGAATAATCAAGACAGCCCTAAAGAAAATCAGGAGTATTCACTATATGTAGAATTTTTCTCTTCTTAAAGAGAAGGCTGTAGTCAATATAGAAGAATATCAATATTTAGCAAATGCAAATAGTAGGAACATGGGATGTTGTGTTGGTCAGCTGTTTATTCAAGCTGTGTTGCTGTTTATCCAAGACAAACAACTTCATACACAAGATATATTTTGGCTCATAGTTTCAGAGGTTTCAGAGCATGCTCACTGCACTCCATTGTTTTGGAGGCTCCAGTGAGGCAGAACATTATAGGATGTGAGGACCACATGTTAGCGCAAAGCTGCTCACCTTACCACTGAGGAAGCAAGAGAAGAATGGCTAAAGTCTCAACATCCCCTTCAAACACTATGACCTTAGTTCCTCCCTCTAGGCCCCAATTTTAAAGATCCCGACAGGGGCTGGAGAGATGGCCTAGCGGTCAAGAGCGCCGACCGCTCTTGCAGAGGACCCGGGATCGATCCCCAGCACCCACATGGTGGCTGAGAACCGTCTGAAACTACAATTTCAGGAGAACTCCAGCTCCAGGGGAATCCGACACCCACTTCTGACCTCCGCGGCATTGCACGACACGGGTGCACAGACTTGCATGCAGACAGTACATTCGTACATATGCAGAAATAAATAAAATTAATTAAAAAAATTTTAAAGATCCCAACAATTCTTAGTAATTCCACAGGCTGCTGACCCGGCCTCAGTATATAAGCTGTTGTGGAGCAATTTCCTCTAAATGGAAATATTCTATCCTGGGGGCCTCTTAAGGCTCAGGAGATAAACAAAATTGTCCAGGCTAAGTAAGTAAACAAGTTATGTCTTAGGCATTTCCTGAAACTTACAAGATTCACAAGGCATTTCCCAAGGTTATGCAAACAGTGACTGCTTGGGAGAAGCCCAGCTGCTGCCAGCTATGGAGAATGCTCCAGGGTGCCAGCTTTCTGAGTCCTCTCCAGGTTGAAGTAAGATTTTTGGTGATGCAGCTGCCTTTCCGTAATCCATGTTCCTGTAAGTAACCTGTGATGTCAACTTGACACTAACTAGTTCTGTCAACTTGTTACTAACTAGGAACACCTGGGAAGAAAGTCTCAAAGAGAGATTGTCTGGGTCAGCCCAGCTTTGTGGGCTTCACTGTGAGGGATTATCTTTATTGATTTAATTGATGTAGGAAGACCTAGCTTGAGAGTGGGAAGCCCCAATCCCTGGTTCTGGATCCTGTACTATATAATAAGCTTGCATTTATTGTCTGTCTGCTTTTGGCTGGATATGACTATTTGTTAAAGTTCCTGCCTTGACCTCCTCACAATTTTAGACTGGAACTGTAAGTTAAATGATTATGAGTGAAAAATCATTTCCTAAATTGCCTTTTGTCAGGGTATTTTTATCACAACATCAATGAAACTAGAACTTAATTCCTGGCCCATACTCCTATAACTACAGACCCAATAAACTTACTAGCTCACTGAGTTAGACTGGAGAAATCACTAGCTTGGTTTGTCACTGGTGTCCTGTCTGGGGTGAACAGATATTTGTTTGCATCTCCACAGGAAAAGCCACACATGAGTCTTTTGAGTTAAGGTACAAATCATATTTTTTTTTACTTTCGAGGAAAGTAGGCTTGTTGTTTATATAGCCCCCAAAATGGAACCGGGTACCTTAGGCAGAGATGAGCATTCATCCATTTGGTGATTATCAGTCAGGCTGCTGTGGATGGGCAGGTGAGTCTAATGACCCACGTCATTAGAAACGTCAGTTTCTATTCTAGCCGTCTTATGCCCTGAGCTCTGCCCTCCCCTGTGCTAAATACAGTGCTTACTGCTATCATCTGAAAGTTTGTGTCCCCTCAGAATTCACACACTGACAATTAATCCCCAATGCGAAAGTATTTGAAGGTGGAAACTTTAGGAAGTGATAGGTCAAGAGAGCACAGCTTTCATGAATGGGATTAGTTTCCACACCAGAAAGATGCTGGAGTGCTCCATGGCCTTTTCCACCATACAAGAATGACCATGTATGAACCAGAAAGTGAGGCCTCCACAGACACTGACTCTGCCAACAGCTCAGAGTCTGACTTCCCACCTTCAATAACTGTGAGAAATAAAAGCTGTTGTTTATAAGCCACAAGTTTACAGTACTGTTTCTGCAGCCCAGATACACTACGATTATGATATGTACATTTAGTAAGGCCTCTATAAGCATGAGGGAAACAAATTACATAGTCTTCAGCAACCCGGATACCCAACTGAAGAAATTTACCAGGAGGAGGGAAATCCTACTTTTACTTGCTCTAGTGAGGGCCTCGGCATAAGTCCCATCTGAATTTCCCTAATTGATTCTATGTGGCTGTAAGTGAAAGTCCTGATGAGAATCTAAGAGCAAGGAGTTTCAGGGGCTTGAGAGTTCATACTGCTCTTGCAGAGGATCTGTGTCAGGTAGCTCACAACTTCCTGGAACTCCAGTTCCAGGAATCCAATGCTTCTGGACTCTGATACACACACACACACACACACACACACACACACACACACACACACACAATTAAGAGTAAAAGAAATTTTTTCAAAATAAGTTTCAAAGTACATACGTATTCCCTGCCTGCTGGAGCAGAATCAGACCATAGACAGCCTCAGACCTTGGCTCCACTGCTTTCTTCCCTACTCACCCTTCATGTCATGGAAAAATGCTCAGTGACAAATTTGACACAGCCCAGGCTCTGGGGCCCAACTGGGGAGAGGTTTGTTTTTATAGCACCCACACTTGACAGATTAAAATCTGGGGATGGAAACTGTTTACAGCCTTCCTGCTATTTTCCCGGACTTTCCGCTTGCTGAAAGGGCGCTGCCACTTTTCAGAGGCTGTAAGGGGGCCACATCAACACTTGTTACACTAAACAGAGGCCTTGCAGGATCCATGAAGAGACACACACAGGACTGGCTGCTCATTTTCATTTAAAATGTTTCTAAATAATGTCATTAGGTCCAGAGTCTATTTATCTGGACCATGTATATTTTCCTACTATATAAACCATCTCCAAACTGAATTGTCTTTTAGCAATAGCTATTTCCTGCTGCAGATGTTGACTCTGACTTACTGCATCACAGACTGGAAACACACCCAGTACCACAGTAAATCTGTTAATGTAATAAGGGTCGGAGAGGCTGACTTGAGGTCACTTAGTCCTTAAAACTCCTGTGATCCTAGGATCATCATTGGCCTCACCTGGGGGATTGTCAGGCATGAGCCCAAGAACCTGAATTGTCACATAGATCCATGTGTACATTCAAACTCAAAGAACACTGGCCTCAAACTCAGTATGCACTGGAATCACATGAAGAATTGTTGTTGTTGTTTTGATAATAATGTTGGAGCCAGAGTATCATTCGGTGATAGAACCATTGGCTAGCATCTATGAGCACTAAAAAAAAAAAAAAAAACTAATGATGCCTACTATCCACCCCCAAGAGGTTCTTGTGTCGGTGACATGAGACATGGGCCAAATAACAAAGTCTGTACATTTTAATGTGAAGCAAAATGTAAAAATTCTGATCTATGCCTGGCCCTTTACTGCTGAGCACAATATGGCCTTGCAGTCAAGACTCAATTTTGGCATGTGAGCTTGTCACCAAGACATCTTAAGTCCACAGCAGATATACAGGTGTTTGTGATCGTAGTGGGCTGAATAGCATCATCCAGAGATATTTCTGACTCCCTACATACTGGTACACAAAGACCAGATTGGACAATCATTGGGAGATGTCACAGACCAAAGAAAAGGCTCTGAAATGAAACAGCTCTAGAGTGTAATTCCTATCCTCCACCCAGCCCCTGTGATAATAGTAAAAAGGGGAGTGACTCTAGATGGGCTGACCAGGCTACAATGTATGAACTTACACCAAGGGGTGTCGGGGGACACAAACTTGACTCAGTAGGCCTTAACATATATGACAGAATGCCTGAAATGTGGTGGGGGGCTATGAAGGGTACAGATGGGGAGGGGGTCTAAACAGGATTAAAATGTATTGCATGGCCCCACACCCTGTTCCACTTGAGGTTTGGACACAGGCCTGCATTTTTTTCTTAATACCCCAGATCTCTGGACTACCCTCCTGGTCCAGACCCACCCATTGTGTCCTGAGCCCCTGGACTCACATCAGCTAAATTTTCCACTCTGGCTGGTTGGACCCTTCACAGGTGTCTCCACCCCATTCTTGCCTTTGAACTCCAGAGAGCAGACTTCTGTCCTGGCTCTCCACATCCCCATCATGCCTTGGATGTCCCAGACCAGGCTTCTTCCCTTGAAAGTCTGGTCCAGCCCACCACACCTTTACTCACATATAGCCTGAACAAGTCCCAATTTCCCAGCCCCCACACCCTGTTCCCCTTCTACCTTGAGGATACACATGCTTTTTTCTCTTAGTGCCCCAAATCTCTGAACTACCTTCTTAGCTCCCTGTAGGGATGAGCTCTCCAAATTGCACTGTGCCTATCCTCCTACACTGGGACAAACTACAGCCCCCCCCAACTATTGAAAATCTAGGCTTCTCTGGCTTTAGTAAGGGCCCACAGCTTTGCAGACTACCTGAGAACACCTGTGTCCAGGCTCTGTCTAGCAAACTTCCATAATTGGCCTGTGCCTGCTAACCAGTAAGGGCCCAGACCTTAGGAGGAAGATTGATAGTACGTATTTGGCCCCTGACTTGGGCCTCTCTAGGAACTCCTGGACCATCTAGTCCCTCCAATCTAAAATCAAAAGAGAGTACCTGAAGCCTAGACCAACCAGCTTTTCAATCCAACAAGAAAACAACCAATGCACATCAAGAATACAAACAGAATTAGACTTCAACTCAACCAAGGAAGTCTTGAGTTTCACACCTGAATCACAAACAATGTAACAAATCCACATGCCAAAATCACAATGAAAAAAAAATATAAAAAACTGAAATAGGGCTGGAGAGATGGCCTAGCAGTTAAGAGCGCTGACTGCTCTTATAGAGGACCTGGGTTCGATCCCCAGCACCCAAATGGCAGCTGAGAACCATCTGTAACTCCAATTCCAGGAGAACTCCAGTTCCAGGGGAATCCGAGACCCTCTTCTGACCTCTGCGGCATTGCACGACATGGGTGCACAAACCTACATGCAGACAATACATTCATACAAATAAATAAATAAATAAATAAATAAATAAATAAATAAATAGATAAATAAATATTAAAAAATTAAAAAAAACAAAAACCTGAAATAACATGACCTCACCAAACACCACCAGTCATATAGAAGAATTTGACAATGAGAACCCCATAGACATAACCCAGGACATAGAATTTAAAGGAATAATCTTTTTTTTTTTAAGGAATGGGATTTTTATTTTTCTTGATTGAAATAAAACAACTTTTGGTGCATTGTAATAGTCACAGCAATAGCCACACTGGCCTTCTGCCTACAGACAGTCCATAGCTTTTTGTATCCCAAAGCTCTGAGTCTCTGCTGACCCTCAGAATGAAGCAGAACTATGGGAAGAGCACTGTAATTCTTCCCATTTGTCAGAAGATGACCCCCCCCCCTGCACACACACACAGCCCCATGAGCAGCCTGTGATTGTTCTGATTCAGTGAGCACTTCCTGTCTCCCACGGTAATTCGTTCCCAATGACTCAGGACTAGTGAGGGGCAAGGTGCTGCCAGCCTCTGTGTCCATTCCTTGTGGATGGGCTGGGGTGCTCAGAACCCCCACAACTCTAAAGAAACAATCTTAAACATGACCAAAGAATCCAATGAATTTAAAGAACACATGAACAAACAAAATGAGAAGAGGACAGGGATAAACTTCTGACTGAATTCACAGAAGAGATAGAAATACTGAAGAAAACTCTGTCTGAAATGAAGAGGAGGTGAAAGACTCAATAAGCCAATTGGAAAAGACAGGAGAAAGCCCCACCAACAGAATGAATGAAATGGAAAAGAGAATATCAAGACTGGATGATAAAGTTGAAGAACTGGATCTCTCAAAGCAAAGATTGAACAATTTTTAAAAACACAGAAATGGAATATGCAGGAAATGTGAAACGCCATGAAAAGACCAAATTTATGCATCATAGGCATAGAGGAAGGAGAAGAATCTCAGGATAATGGTATTGACAAGATCTTCAATAGGACTGTAGAAGAAATTTTACCAAAATTAAGGAAAGACATGCCCATACAAATACAGGAAGCACATAGAACACCAAACCGATAAGACCAAAAAAGAAACTCATGATGGCAAATCACAGTAAAAACACTAAACATACAGAACAAAGTGAGAATACTGAAAGCTGCAAAAGAAAAACAAGTCACATATAAAGGAAAACCCATCAGAATTACAGCTGACTTTTCAATGCAAATATTGAAAGCCAAAAGAGCCAGGACCAAAGTATCCCTGGCTCTAAACGATCATAGATGCCAACCAAGAATACTTTACCCAGTAAAATGTCCATTATAGCTGAAAGGGAAAGAAAAATCTTCCACATGAATAGGCTGAAAGAATTTGTGTCCACAAAACCATCCCTTCAGAGAATACTTGAAGCATTACAAAAAGCTAAAGAAAGGAAAGGACTATACCCAAAGGGCAACAGAAACAAACTAAATGAAGGCATAACTGTGAAAACACACAGTAGACCAAGAATGCAAACAGAAACTGAGATGATGGGAACCAATAGAAATGTTTCAATAATAATTTTAAATATCAGTGGACTGAACTCCCCAGTCAAAAAGATTAAGCAACAAAATCCAGCTGCGCATGCTGGCACTGGCATTTAGTCCCAGTCCTTGGAGGCAGAGGTGGGCAAATCTCCGTGATTTCACAGCCCAGCCTGGTTTGCATAGTGAGGTCTGGGCCATCTAGGGATACAAGGAGACCCAGTTTCAAAAAGAAACAAAATGTATCTTTTTGTTGTCTGCAAGAATCCCATCTCACCTTCAAGGACTGTAGGGAAAACGGAAACCATCTGTGGCTTCTTTTGTGCTAAATTACCTGCTTGTCTGTTTACACTGAAACCTGGCCTTAGGCAGGATTTGACTGTGCATTGGCAAGCCTGTGACACCTTGAGAACAGAGGTACTCACAAGTTCTTGTGCTCCTGATGCTAGTACTCATGATGTTGCTGAACTTCAGGCCCTGAGATATGATGTCACTCTGGATATAAAAACAGAATGCTGTGAATCAATAAATGAGTCCTTACCATCTGAAAGGGACTATAGGCCGTTATTTGCACGTGTAATCTTAGCCCTTGAGGCTTGTGTAGTTGTTACCAGTGAATTAGATGGCCACCGATCAGGTCACCAACTCGGGAAACTAGTATGGGCCAGTGAGTTGGATGGAGGTCAAGCAGACCAGCTGGTGTGGGGCTGGAAGGAGACTCATCAGGTCGCCAGCTGTGTAGAGCGTTGAGTTCCTGGGCTGGAATTAGACTGTAGAGCACCAATCAGGTGACAGTCTGAGAATTAGGCTGTAGAATGCCCACCAGGCAGCAGCCTGGCATTAGATTGTAGAGCTCCAAGCAGGTGGAAGTCTGGAGGATCCGGGAGTGCCACTAGGGCATTGCCTGGTGTAGTTGTTAGGTTAGATAAGAGGGCAGTGAAAAAGTTGTCAGCCTTTGGTCCTGCAGTTTAGGACACTTGCTTGCAGCTGTCTTGCATCTTCCCTTTTCCCTGTAATCTACGTGTGGCAAAGTGATACCACAAAGGACAGGCACTACCTTAAGGTGAAAGGATAGAAAAAAAATTATTCCAAGCAAACGGCACTAAGAAGCAAGCAGGAGTTGCAATTCTAGTATCAGACAAAATACACTTCAAACAAACCTAATCAGAAAAGATAAAGAGAGTCACTTTGTTCTTATCAAAGGAACAATAAACAAAGAAGATATTACAGTTATGAACATGTAGGCACCAAACTCTGGTGTACTCAATTTCATAAAAACATTACTACAGACTTTAAGACACAGATTAATCCCAAAGCACTAGTAGTAGGGGACATCAACAACCCACTCTCCATTAGACAGGTCAACTGGACAAAGAATAAACAGAGATACAACTGAATTCAACAATATCAAACATCAAAGAGACCTAACAGACATCTACCAGATGTTTTACCCAAGAACCAAAGAATATGCTTTCTATTCAGCACCCACTGGAACTTTCACCAAAATCTACCATGTACTGGGGCATGAAATAAACATCAACAAATACAAAAAAACTGAAATAATTTCATGCATTTTATCAGAGGTTTTGTATTATTGTTTCAATTTCTTTATATGTTATGGATCTGTTTAAGCTGTCAATCTCTTCTTGGTTAAGCTTTGGTGATTCCCATGATTTCAGATAGTCATCCATTTCTCTTAGGTTTTCAAATTTAGTAGAATATAGGTTTTTATAGTATTCCCATATAATGTTCCGGATCTTTTTGTTATCTGTTGTGATATTTCCCCTTTCATCTCTAACTGCTTAAAGTGAGGGACTCTGGATGGACTGATTAGACCTCAGTGGATGAACTTGCACTGAGGAACATCTGGGGACACTAATGACACAAATGACAGAGTGTATGAATTCCAGTAGGGGCGCTGTGGCAGGGTCCCAATGGGGAAGGGGGTATAAAGGTGATTAAGATTGATTGAGATGTTCTGTATAAAATAAACAAAAACAAATAAAAATACAAAATTAAAAGGTAAAGTGTATTGCATCATAGGCACAAATATTCAGTACAAATATATATTGAAAAATTAGAGCAAGGAGCTGGAACCAACCCAAATGCCCCTCAACTGATGAGTGGATAGAGAAAATGTGGTACATCTACACAATAGAGTTCTATGCATCAGTAAAGAAAGACGACATCATGAGCTTTGCAGGAAAATGGCTGGAGCTAGAAGACATCATGCTGAGTGAAGTAACACAGTCCCAGAAAAACAAACGATGAATGGTATCCCTCATCTGTGGATGCTAGTGCCAATTACCTAATTGTAAGTATTTCTTGTGCACAGCCCCTTGAACTTTTGTCCAAGCCATTGGGAGTGATGCATACTGGAAACAACAACAACAGAAAGTACTACATCAAAGAACTGACTGAAACAGTGAACTTCTGCTCAAAACAGTCAACTTCCACATGGAGAATATCGAGAAAGACTGAGAAAGAGATGAAAAGCATGTTTGGCAGAATACATGAGATCTGGTGGGGTGGGGGAGTGGGGGGGGAACACGGGTCTAGATTTGATAATCTTGTATAAAATACATATTAAAAAATAAAAAAGAAGTAAAAAAAAAAAAAAAAGAAAAATTAGAACATTCAAAGTACTGGTCTGCCTGTGAGGCAGGGTTTTATCAGTTTAGCCTGAAAGTCCAGTACCATGAATCATAAATATATACTAGGCTTTTTTTTAAATTTTATTTATTTCTGTATGTATATGAATGTACTGTCTGCATGCAAGTTTGTGCACCCGTGTCGTGCAATGCCGCGGAGGTCAGACAGGGCATCAGATTCCCCTGGAGCTGGAGTTCTCCTGGAATTGGAGTTTCAGACTGTTCTCGGCCGCCATGTGGGTGCTGGGGATCAAATTTTGATACTTCTTTTTTTATATTTTAAGTATATTTTAATACAAGTATTCCATAACAATAGGATGCTAACTTATGACATATATTCTAATATAAAATAATTTATTAACTTCTCTCTAACATTATTCATCTGCTTCAAAGACTGCAATAGGGTGATACATGTTTATTCTTTGCTTTTCTATTACTTCTTTATTTTTTTCATTTTTTAACAATAAGTGATAATTTATGAGTACAAGTATCCTTCATGTAAAACCATTTTGCAAGCAGTTGTGCCCAAACCCACACAGCCCAAGGGTCCCACCATCTAGCTGGGGGGGCTTGTATGTATGATCAAGTTGATCAAATAAGTGTCCACTCTATAGTGCTGTAGTTTAGAAATTCACCCCAATCACAGGCCTTACATTCTCCCACACCCCCTCTTCCACAGATTGTTCCCTAGGCTTAGAAAAGGGGCACAGGTGGACAAAAAGCAAAACAGTCTACTTTCTCTGGAGCTGTTGTTTTGGACTCTGGTCAATTCTAGCTGTTTCCTATCATGGGCTGACGTTTGTTCAGGAATAACCTTTCAATCCTACTAATGAAGCACAAGCAATTAGATTTATAGGTATTTAAACAGTACTAATTGTTATGGTAGGTTATTTTGGTATAGACATAGGTGGTTGGATGGTATATTAATCCATAAATTATGTTTTTTTCTGTAAAATATGACAGGGTCTTACTGTAGCTTATAACATCTCCTAACCACTAAAGGATGTAAGCTTGTGGCATCAGCCGTGGGTTATTCCTCCAAGGAGAGAGCTAATAGCCAATTAGATTTGGGATATACAGACATATGGCTGCCACTGCTGCACAGTATTTCCAGGCAGGTGAGGTGTAGCTGGTGCTGACGGTAGAGTCTTGCTTGACTCAAGGAGACCCATATTTGCTTTATTGGTTTAGTGGCTTTGGTAACACTCTCTGGTATTCCAGAGACCAACTGTACACTTGCAAGTGCAGTCTCAATACATCTTTCCCATGCTTACATCAGGTCTTTGACAGCAGGGCCTTACCACCTTTCTTCTTGCAGGTATCCCAGTTTACAGGCA
>VZQC01009088.1:2497080-2607880 GCA_009823505.1 Rhizomys pruinosus | reverse complement strand
CTAGGTATTCAGACATTTGTCTCCAGTTGGTGGTGCTGTTTCTGGAGGTCTTAGAAGGTGTGGCCATGCTGGGGGAAGTGTGTCACTGGGGGCGGGCTTAGTGAGCTTAACAAGCCTCGTGCTCTACAGTTGCTCCTCTCTGCTTCCTGTGCTCTTTGCGATATGTGACCCTCTGTTTGCTGCTCTGGATCCGGCCACCACGCCTCCCGCCACAATGGACTAATTCCCTGGAACCGCCAAGTGTAAGCTCAAATAAACTCTTCCTTTTATAAGTTCCTTGGTCTGGTGTTTTATCACAGCAACAGAAAACTGACTAATACAAAGATGATACAGTATAACACAGAAATTATACAGAGCGTTTGTATATGTTAATCCCAAGGTTATAATGAGTCCTAATGAACCTTACCTTCTAGGGGCCACAAAGTCTTAATATGAGAGACCTTCTTACCTCCTTTTCATAGAACAAAGAAATACATTATGGTAATGAAGTCATTCTCTAACCATAACTTGGAGCTGTTATAGAGGTAATCTCCTACAAAACTGGTATAACTTTTTTCTTTAATTGACTAATAGACATAGGAAATGTGAAAAGGATTATTCTCTATTCAGAGCCAAATATAATACAAAAGTCTTTTCAAGCTGTGCATTTAAGCAAAATATATTAATACAGGAGAGCTCTGATGTCAGCAATGGATTATTCTACCAAGGAGATGTTGGCCAGGGGATCCAAGCCCCCACAAAAGGTAAAGGCTTCTTGCCTGTAAACTGGGATACCTGCAAGAAGAGAGGCAGTAAGGCCCTGCTGTCGAAGACCTGATGCAAGCATGGGAAAGATGTATTGAGACCGCACTTGCAAGTGTACAGTTGGTCTCTGGAATGCCAGAGAGTGTTACCAAAGGCCACTAAACCAATAAAGCAAAAATTGGTCTCCTTGAGTCAAGCAAGACTCCTCCATCAGCACCAGCTACACCTCACCTGCCTGGAAATACTGAGCAGCAGTGGCAGCCACATGTCTGTGTATCCCAAATCTAATTGGCTATTAGCTCTCTCCTTGGAGGAATAATTCACAGCTGATGCCACAAGCTTACATCCTCTAATGGTTAGGAGAAGTTATAAGACACAGTAAGACCTTGTCATCTTTTACAGAAAAAATATAATTCATGGATTAGCATACCATCGAAACATCTGTGTCTATACCAAAGTAACCTACCATAATAATTAGTACTTTAAATACCTATATATCTAATTGAATGTGCTTCATTAGTAGGACTGAAAGGTTATATCTGGACAAACTGTCAACCCATGAAAGGAAACAGCCAGAACTGATCAGAGTCCAAAACGACATCTCCAGAGAAAGTAGACTGTTTTGCTTCTCATCCACCAGTACCCCTTTTCTAAGCCTAGGGAACAATCTGTGGAAGAGGGGGCATGGTAGAATGTAAGGGCTGTGATTGGGGTGAATGGTGAAACCACAGCAACATAGTCTGGACATTTATTTGATCAACATGATTGTACATAAAAGCCCCACCAGCTGGATGGTGGGAGACATGGGCTGTGTGGGTTTGGGCATAGCTGCTTGCAAATTGGTTCTACATGAAGGATGCTTGTACTCATAGCTTATTACTTACTGTTAAAAATAGAAAATAAAAAAATTGAAAAACTAATAATAAAAAAAGAAAAATTAAAAAAAGAAAACAAAAGCAAAGAATAAATCTCAAACCTGGTTCAAAAACGATACACAAAATATATCATAGAAACAACTAAGAAAGAATATGTACATGTGCAAAATATTCACTTATAGCTTCTTCTAACCTAGCACTCAGCAAGGACAAAACCATGTTCAGCTCCAGTGTTGAGACCATGAAGAGCAGCTATGCCTCATAGTTCAAGTCAGGCATCTTCCAGCTGCTGCTTCACTTCTCAAAGCACAGCTGTGGGAGCTCAACATCAGCATGGCTAAAGAAATTTAAACTGAAAGGTTGACCCATCTGAACATTGAAAGGAAGAAAAGCCTCAGATTGCTATAAACATCGAACCCCTCTGTGGATCCTACTTGTAACAACTATTTATAATGAGTCCTAATGAAACTTACCTTCTAGGTGCTGCAAAGGTTTTGATATGACAGACTTTCTTGCCTCCTCCCCCATAGAACAAGGAGAAATATGATGATGATGAGGTCACTCTCCAACTGTAAATTGGAGACAACTATTATAGAGGTAATCTCTTGTAAAACTGCCTTCTTTAATTGACTAATAGACATAAGAACTGTGAAAAGTATTATTCTCTGTTCAGAACCAAATATAATACTAAAGTCCTTAAGCTATGCACTTAAGCAAAATATATTAATACAGGAGCTCTGACATCAGCAATGGATTATTCTACCAGGGAGATGTTGGCCAGGGGATCCAAGGCCCCACAAAAGGTAAGGGCTCCTTGCCTCTAAACTGGGATACCTGCAAGAAGAGAGGTGATAAGGCCCTGCTGCCAAAGACCTGAGGTTAACATGGGAAACATGTATTGAGACCACACATGCAAGTGTACAGATGGCCTCTGGAATACCAGAGAGTGTTACCAAAGGCCACTAAACCAATAAAGCAAATACTGGTCTCCTTGAGTCAAGCAAGACTCCACCATCAGCACCAGCTACACCTCACCTGCCTGGAAATACTGTGCAGCAGAGGCAGCCATATGCCTGTATATCCCAAATCTAATTGGCTATTGGCTCTCTCCTTGGAGGAATAACCCATGGCTGATGCCACAAGCTTACCTCCTCTACAGGTTAGGAGATGTTATAAGCCACAGTAAGATCCTGTCATATTTAACAGGAAAAAATGTAATTCATGGATTAACATATCATCCAAACATATGTGTCTATACCAAAGTAACCTACCATAACTATTAGTGCTGTTTAAATACCTATATATCTAATTGCTTGTGCTTCATTAGTAGGATCAAAAGGTTATTCCTGGACAAACTGTCAGCCCATGAAAGGAAACAGCCAGAATTGGCCAGAGTCCAAGACAACAGCTCCAGAGAGAGTGGACTGTTTTGCTTCTCATCCACCTGTGCCCCTTTTCTAAGCTTAGGGAACAATCTGCAGAAGAGGGGTCGTGGTAGAATGTAAGGGCTGCAATTGGGGTGAATGGTGAAACTACAGCAATGTAGTCTGGACACTCATTTGATCAACTTGATTGAACATACAACCCCTCACCCCCCGCTGGATGGTGGGGCTATGGGGGTTTGGGCACAACAGCCTGCAGATTGGTTTTACATGAAAGATGCTTGTACTCATGGATTATCACTTATAGCTAAAAAATGAAAAAAAAACTGAGAGAAAGATGCAGGACAGTTATGGCAGAATGCATGATCTGGGATGGGGTGGGGGTGGGGGGGAAGGGAAAGGGAAATATGCCTGAACTGAATTGGAAAGTGTTGTATGAAATGCACAAAGCATCAATAAACATTTTTATTAAAAAAATTAAAAAATTTATATTAAAAATGTTAAAAAAATAAAATTAAGGAATGGAAGGCTGTGGATATGGAAAAAAAATAAATTTAAATTGGTAATGAGTGGAAAGCTATCATAATTTTTGTTCCAGTTTCTTAACTAAAATCTTTCCAGAAAATCCAAGTCTGGCTATTGTGTAAATTGGAGAAAAGATCAGTGGAGAGCATGTAGTCTTTATTGCACAACTCCAAGAAGCCCTCTGTGCTTGATACTACCCTGAGGACTTGGTCTTCCCAAGCAAAATTGTGAACAAGAAAAGCCCTGTGAAACTGACACTAGACAGCTAATAAAGGTTCATGTAGGCAAAACACACCAGAACAACCTGGAGTACAATGTCAAAACATTCAGTGTATAAGAAGCTCACAGAAATGATGTTGATTTTGAATTCCCATAGTTTCAATTGTGAACAGAATTGACCAAATATAGTATAGTGTCATTCATATTTTTTAATTTTTACTATGTACACTATAAACTGGTAGGTATTATGGATAAATATATAATACCCTCCAATGATTCATGATTTGATTGCTCAATCCCTAGATAGTAGTGCTATCTTGGTAGATTCTGGAAAAAGAAGATAGAGCCAAACTGTAGGAAGTAGGTCACTGGGGGTGGTGTATTATCCCTGTCTGCCTCCTGTCTCACTTCTAAGCTTCCCACTCAGCCACGAAGCAAAAACCTTCCCTCCATCACATACTCATGCCACGATTCTCTGCCTCACAATGACCTCAAAACACAGAACCAGTGGTAACAGATTGAGCCCTTTGAAACCAGGAGTCAAAATAAATCTTTCCTCCTCTAAGTTTCTGTTAGTTATATCCACTCATACACAGAGAAAGAGAAGATGAAATCAATAAATAAACTAGCTGACTCCTCCTTTCCAGCTGACCCACCATCATTTAACTAGCCCTCAACAGATTTGATGATATACCAGAGAGCAATGAAATTGTGCAGCTTGAGCTAAAGTAATCAGTTTCCTATGATCTGGCTATTCTACTGACAGGAGCTTGGAGCAATTCCTATCATTTCTCAATGCCTTCATTTCCCTTTTTATAAAATTGAAATTATAATTACCTGCCTCCCAGAGGGACCTACAATTGACTAGTTAACATCTGTAAGTATTTTGAGTCTGAAGATCATAACGAAAATCAGATGTGCAAATATCAACACACACCTAAGGTAGCTAGAGAAGCCAGAATGGGTCTTCCCCAATTCTGGGAATTGTGTTTGTGTTTGTTTAACAGAGAAATGCCCACTAGGCATGACTGTATAAACAATTGGACTCCAGTGGGTGGCACTGTTTGTAAAGGTGATGGAAACTTTAAGAGGCCCAGCCTCGATGTCACTGGAGGTGGGATTTAAGGGTTTATAGCTTTGTCCCACTTCTAGTTCTCTCCTCCCCACTCTCTTTGCTTTGTTTGTAGGTGAAGATGTGATCTCTCAGCTTCCTGATCCAGCCACCTACTGCAAACCTCTCCCATGATGGACTCCCCTTCTGAGACCATAAGCCAAAGTAAACTCTTCATAAGTTCCTTTTAGGCATCATACAGAAGTTGGTATGAATGACTGGGCTATTAATGTGAAGAAGCTGATCATATTTTTGGAGGGAAGGATAGCGGAAGACTTTGAAACTTTGGACTAAAAAGTCATTGAATAGTATAAGCAGAGCCTAGTGGGCCATTCTAGTAGGGCCCTGGAAGACATCAGTGATGAGATTAATGCAGACTTGTGGAGATCCAGCTCAAGGGGTTTCAGAGAAGAATAAGGCTTCTATTAACAACTGTGGTAGAAGCCATTTATGTGATATTTTGGCAAAGAATTTGAATGTTAGGTGTCTATGTCCCAACAATTATATGAGGCTGAATCTCAAAGTAACAGACTAATGTCTATGATGGAAGAAATTTCAAGACAGCATAATATTGAATCTGTAGTGTGGTTATTACTGATAGCTCTTATTCAGGTCTATAATGAAAAAGAGCAAGTGGGACAGAAAGAAATACAAAATATACAATTTAGACCAAAAAGAGCAACAAGAAGCTTATTTTTACAGGCAAGGCATGTACTGAAAAAGAGGTTATAATTGTTAAGGAGATAACTGCCATTTGGAAGAGGTCACCTTCTCTAGACTGGCAAGGATGTCCTCAGGGCAAGACCCTACCCAGCTAAACTTCCACTTGTGAAAGGAAAGAAAAAGGTCTAAGGAGTTTTCAACTCCTGGAAATAAACTGCATATAAAAGCTGCTGCAAATGTGTTTCACTTGGTGGCGTCTTGGACATGGTATTGGCATTAGAGGCATGAAAGATGAAAGAGTGAGTGAGTCCTGGATTCTTGCTCTGCCATTTCAGAGAAATGCTGAGGCCAGGAAAAATGTGGAAGTGCTAGAGTTCCTGCAAGAAGGCCCTGAGAAGCCATTGCACAGAGCTCTGAAAGTGAAGCCTGGGCTTCAGTGGAGATGCAAAAATGTTGAAGACTCCAGAGCCATGAGACACCTTCCAAGGAGAGCTGCATGTGAGGTGTGGAATCAGCTTAAGAGAAAGATGAATGCTGTAAGTCTGGAGTAAAGCCACCTGAAACCTCTGAAACTGAAGTCAGACTCAGGACACGGAGCTACCAGATGTGGCATTCGCCCTGCTAGGTTTCTGTCTTGCTTTGTTCTTTGTAGAGGTATTTCCTACCTCTACCCCATTCTTCCCTTTTGGAATGGGAATGTATATTCTGTGCTGCTGTATGTTGGAAGTATATAATTTGCTTTTTTATTTTACAAGGGAGTCACAGTTAAGAGGTCACTTTGAGTATTAGAAAAGACTTTGGAAATTTGGAACACATTGAGACTGTTAAAGACTATGGGAACTGTAGTGGTTTGAATGAAAAATGTACCCCATAGGCTCAAGCACTTAGATATTTGGTATATGGTCCTTAGTTGGTGGCACTGTTTGGGAAAGGAGCTGTTGCCTTGGTGGGAGAAAGCATCATGGCAGGCAGGCTTTGAGAGTTCAAAGCCTCATCCCGCTTCAAGCTCTCTCTCTCTCTCTCTCTCTCTCTCTCTCTCTCTCTCTCTCTCTCTCTCCTTCCTGTGCATAATTGAAGATGTGAGTGCTTGGCTTTCTTCTCCAGCTGCCTCCTGCCACGCCTTCTCCACCATCACAGCATCTCATCCCCCTTGGACCACAAGTCCTTCTTACATACGTTGCCTTGGTCATGGTGCTTCATCAGAGCAATGGAAAAGTAACTAACACAGGGACTTCTGGAATCAGACTGAATGCATTCTGCATTACAATATGGCAATGAGCTGACTGGAGACAGGAAGTGGAATGTAGTGGTTTGAATGTAAAATGTCCCCCATAGGCTCAGACATTGGAACACTTATTTCCCAGTTGGAGGTGCCAGTTGGGAAGGTTCAGGATATACATTTTTGGGGAGGAAGTACATCACTACAACAGGCTTTGAGGGTTCATAGCATTACTCTACTTTTGCTCTCTCTGCTTCATGCTTGCAGTTGAAGCCATGAGCTCCCAGCTTCCTGCTCTGCCTGCCTCCTGCTGTGCCTCCCCTGACCTTACATTCTTCTGCCCAGGAACCAAAGTAAAGCCAAAAATAAACATTAATTTCCAGAGTATACAAGCTACTCAAAAAACAAAGAAGAAAGAAAACAAATGAATCACTCAAAAGATGGAGCAAAGATCTGAATAGAGACTTCACAGAGGAGGAGTTAGAGATGGCCGAGAAACATCTTAAGAAGTGTTCAACATCTCTGATAATTAAGGAAATGCAAATTAAAACCACTCTGAGATATCACCTTACTCCAATAAGACTGGCTAGGATCAGGAACACGAATGATACCAAGTGCTGGAGAGGTTGTGGGGAAAGGGGAACACTCATCCATTGCTGGTGGGAATGTAAACTTGTACAGCCACTATGGAAAGCAGTGTGGAGAACCCTTAGAAGACTCAAAATGAGCCTTCCATTTGACCCAGTCATACCACTCCTGGGTATATACCCACAAGACACAACTTACTGCAAAGATACATGCACAGCTATGTTTATTGCAGCTCTGTTCACAATAGCAAAAAGCTGGAACCAGCCCAGGTGCCCCTCAACTGACGAGTGGATAGAGAAAATGTGGTACATGTATACAATGGAGTTCTATGCAGCAGTAAAGAGGGACAACATCATGAACTTTGCAGGTAAATGGATGGAGCTGGAAGACATTATGTTAAGTGAAGTAACACAGTCCCAGAAAAACAAACGACAAATGGTGTCCCTCATATGTGGATGCTAGTACCAACAACCCAGATATAAATATTTCTCATGGAGAGGGATGCATAGTAAAAGAACAACAACAGAAAGACTGCATCAGAAAATGGACTGAAATGGTGAATTGGGAAGGGGGGATGGGTGGGAGAGGGACACGGATGTATATTCAATCAAGGCATATTTAATTGATGTGAGTTCAGCAAGTACTCAGTTTCACCTAGACACTGTCTACAGGATACATGGTGTTTTAGGACTTAGTAAAAGTAAATATGTGTATATTAAACAACATTGGTTTACAGACTCTGATAAAAACGGTAATGCATCTGAGTTAAATGTAGATATAATTTGCTGTTGTCCACATTTGTTTTACACAAAATCTCTAGAGCAATAACTTTGGGATTGGCACATACAAATGTTCTCTATAATTTCTCTGTTGTACAGTATCACCTTGTAGCATTCTCTTTAAGATGATTTAAAGCAAAAATTAAGTTTGCTTCCCAAGTTAATCATATATAGTCACCCAAAACAGCATGGGTGAATTTGATGAAATCTGTGCCTTGATTCCACCCTATAGTTATGTATAATACAACTGTCTTCTGGAGACTCATGGGTTAAAAAAAAAGGGGGGGGGCGGTACAGACAGACATGAAACCTTCTAGTCAAAAACCTTGCAATTCAAATCTTAAAACTAACTATGGGAAAAGATTTGTTTGTTCCAACAGGACAAAATGTCACCAACTTAACGGCTGAGAAAGAAAAGATACAGCTTTGCATTGAGTAGGATGTACCAAAAAGTGGCAACTGAAAGGTTGACCCGTCTGAACACTGAAAGGAAGAAAAGCCTCAGATTGCCATAAACATCGAACCCTTCTGTGGATCCTACATGTAACAACTATCTATAATGAGTCCTAATGAAACTTATACCTTCTAGGTGCAACAAAGGTTTTGATATGACTTTCTTGCCTCCCCCCCCATAGAACAAGGAGAAATATGACGATGATGATGTCATTCTCCAACTGTAAATTGGAGACAACTATTATAGAGGTAATCTCTTATAAAACCGGTAAAAATGCCTTCTTTAATTGACTAATAGACATAAGAACTGTGAAAAGGATTATACTCTGTTCAGAACCAAATATAATACTAAAGTCCTTGGGCTATGCACTTAGGCAAAGTATATTAATGCAGGAGCTCTGACATCAGCAATGGATTGTTCTACCAGGGGGATGTTGGCCAGGGGATCCAAGGCCCCACAAAAGGTAAGGGCTCCTTGCCCCTAAGTTGGGATACCTGCAGGAGGAGAGGCGATAAGACCCTGCTGCCGAAGACCTGACGTTAACATGGGAGGGATGTATTGAGACCGCACATGCAAGTGTACAGATGGCCTCTGGAATGCCAGAGAGTGTTACCAAAGGCCACTAAACCAATAAAGCAAATACGGGTCTCCCTGAGTCAAGCAAGACTCCACCGTCAGCACCAGCTACACCTCACCTGCCTGGAAATACTGTGCAGCAGAGGCAGCCATGTGCCTGTATATCCCAAATCTAATTGGCTATTGGCTCTCTCCTTGGAGGAATAACCCATGGCTGATGCCACAAGCCTACATCCTCTACAGGTTAGGAGATGTTATAAGCCACAGTAAGACCCTGTCATATTTATCAGGGGGTAAAAATGTAATTCATGGATTAACATATCATCCAAACATATGTGTCTATGCCAAAGTAACCTACCATAACTATTAGTGCTGCTTAAATACCTATATATCTAATTGCTTGTGCTTCATTAGTAGGATCGAAAGGTTACTCCTGAACAAACTGTCAGCCCATGAAAGGAAACAGCCAGAATTGACCAGAATCCAAGTCAACAGCTCCAGAGAGAGAGGACTGTTTTACTTCTCATCCACCTGTGCCCCTTTTCTAAGCCTAGGGAACAATCTGCGGAAGAGGGGGCGTGGTAGAATGTAAAGGCTGCGATTGGGGTGAATGGTGAAACTACAGCGATGTAGTCTGGACACTCATTTGATCAACTTGATTGAACAAACAACCTGTCACCCCCCACTGGATGGTGGGACTGTGGGGGTTTGGGCACAACAGTCTGCAGATTGGTTTTGCACGAAGGATGCTTGTACTCATGGATTATCACTTATAGCTAAAAAATGAAAAAAAAAACCTGAAAGATGCAGGACAGTTATGGCAAAATACATGATCTGGGATGGGGTGGGGGTAGGGGGGAAGGGAAAGGGAAATATGCCTGATCTGAATTGGAAAATGATGTATGAAATGCACAAAGCATCAATAAAAATTAAATTTAAAAAAAAAAGCACCTTTTTTTTTGGTCTTTTTGAGACAGGGTCTACCTTTAATCTCACCTGTCCTGGAGCTCACTATGTAGACCAGGCTGACCTTGAACTCACAGAGATCCACCCTCCTCTTAAACTCCATCTTCTATAAGTGACTTTTGGTCATGGTGTTTATCCCAGCAGCAAAAAAGTAACTAATACAGTGTTAAGGGACTTAATAACCTGCTTTGGTGGCTCTGATCCTCTTACCAATCAGCCGGCTGGATGAGTCATTTTCCTTTACTGAACAGAAATTCTGAGTAGGCAAACAAAAATTCCTCGTGTTGATCTTTAGAAAATTTTGATAGTGTTACTATCTAGGTTTCTTGATTGGGTTCCTTTTCTCTGCTATTTAAAGAATTAATTCATGAGAGAAAAGGTCTTGGTCATAGCAGGCAACAAACTTTATTAAAAGTAAAAGGCACACACATGTAGACACACTCACATTTGGAAGACTGCACAAGTGAAGAAGGGGCTCGGAAACCAAAAGCCAAAGCTCAAACCAAAAGCCAAAGAGGTCTTGTTTGGGAGTAGATGGACTAGATAAATCAACATAAATAAAGAAGAGGGAGCTGATAGGCTGACAGCTTCATTCAAGCTTATATGCGTCCAGAATGACCTGACCTTAAACACGTGCAAGCAGGTCAGCTGGAATCAGGGTAGGTGGTCCTACCATAGTTAAAATAAAACTTGACAACCCTTTATTCTGGGTAAAGAAGCAGAAGTTTACCATCTTGTTTATTTATGGCCTGTTCTCCATTTCTCTGCCTGTCAAGGTGTTTATCTACATTCAATAGAAAGTGTTGCAGACAACAGGAAGGAAATAAAAAGGTGGCATCCCCAAGTATTACCACCCCACTGTCTCTGCACCCATTGCTTCCTTAGGTCTCCTCCACTAACAGTAGGGGAAAAAGAGAGAGAGCACTTAGGAGAAGTCTTTCATTGGGCCTAACGTTGCAGCACCAGAGGAGACAGACAGCACATAACATGTCCCAACTGTCACACTAAGTGACCTCAGCAAAGTACCAATCAAAGCAAAGGTCTTGTGTAAATGTTTATGTTTGTACCAACCATACCATTGTCCCCACCGTACCACTTACAGCAATCTCTCCCCTAGGTCATCGAGGGAAGTGCTCCCCCTCTGGCCTAGGTGGAAATGGTGGGAGGCTAGAGTTCATTGAAGCTTGTTATAACAAAAGTCCACTGTAAGCAGCTTGAGTATTGGTTGGGGCTGCTCCTTCAAAAACCAGGGCAAAAAGTCAATAGCCATCATGTAGTTTCCTTAAGGCATCCATCTGTAGAGTGTTCAAAATGCCTGCTAGGTTGCTTGGCTGTTTATGTCAGGACAGCAAGAGAGAGACCAACAGATGTCAATCAAGGACTCAAATTGCCGTTTCCTATGGTCTTCAAAGAAAATGAGTATCAGGAACCTTGACAATAAGAACTGAAAGAGCAGAGCTAGGGAGTGGCTCAGGGGGCTAAAGTGCTTGTCTTGCAAGCATGAGGACCCAAGTTTGAATCCCCAGACACCCATATAAATGCTGGGTGGACATGGCTTCTTGCCTGTAATTACACCCTCAGAAGATAGAGACAGGATCCACAGAGAAAGCTGTGTTATATCTGACTCTTAATAAACAGCCTGACTCTTAACTTCAGTTATGAGTGACCCCAAATTCAGAGGGTACCTATTCCTCTAGATGTCTTCTGGAACTTTGCTGCTGAGCCAGGCCTCACTCATACTTTTATTCAAAACCGTATCTCCAGCATTAACTGGGAAACTACAGAAGCTTGGATCCACCCTCATCTTATCAGACAATATTGCCCCTTCATCCCTAGTCCTAAAACATCCCATACACAGCATCAAACATTCTTCTAGATTGTCATTGTTTCCAATGAGGGTACAAATATCAGTACTGTATTCAGCATTTTGATTTTTCTAATTCTCAAGCACATTCATTCACTATCTTGGGTGGAAGGCAAATTGAGGTTTGGAGGGATCAAGGTCAGATCCCCAGAGCACATGGTTCAGTGAGCTTGTTTGCAGGAGCTTTGTGGTTGCAAGGTTAAGGAAAAGTCTTTAGTCCAGATTCTGTTCATTTTGTAAAGTCATTCCTTCAAATGATTTTAACAATGCTTTATACCTGCCTGGCACCCCAGGGAGAGGTGGATACCATCAGCTGTCTCAGAACTACTCTATGAGTTTCCCTTTGGAATTTCCAAGGGACAACGGGAATCAAAATGCCAACTGGTGGCATGAAATTTGTACTCAGAAATGTCATGTGAGAAGTGAGCACCACATTATTGGGTCAGAAGACCCGGTTAATTTGGCCTATAACCAAATTTTGATATGGTAACCCATTCCTTGTACTAATGTCAAAGACATTTATTAGCTAAATTTAAACCAATTTTAATTAGACATATATCATAATATACAGTTAAAACAAGCCAGTTTGCCTGTGTATCTTTAAACGAGTTACTCTACGTCTCAGCCATCCTTGTTGCAGACCTTCTTAGTCCCAGCTCATTTTTTTTGTTCCTTATTTTCTTTTTTTGTGGCCAATGTTTTATTGAAGCTGTGTGCATTTCATACAAAATTACATTACAAATCAAATCTAGACCCATGCCCTCCTCCCTGCCCCCCCCCACCAGAGCTCATGCATTCTGCCAACATGTTTTTCATCTTTTTCTCAGTCTCTCTCAAAATTTTCTTTTTTTCCCCACTGTTTCAGTCAGTTCTTCGATGCAGTCCTTTCTGTTGTTGTTGTTGTTGTTGTTGTTGTTGTTATTGTTTCCAACTGCTTTGGACAAAAGCTCAAGGGGCCATACACAAGAAATACTTACAACTAGGTAATTGGCACTAGCATCCACAGATGAGGGATACCATTCATCATTTGTTTTTCTGGGACTGTGTTACTTCACTCAGCATGATGTCCTCTAGCTCCAGCCATTTTCCTGCAAAGCTCATGATGTCATCTTTCTTTACTGCTGCATAGAACTCCATTGTGTAGATGTACCACATTTTCTCTATCCACTCATCAGTTGAGGGGCATTTGGGTTGGTTCCAGCTCCTTGCTATTGTGAAGAGAGCTGAAATAAACATGGCCGTGCATGTATCTCTGTGGTGGGGTGAGTCTTGAGGGTATATGCCCAGGAGTGGTAAGGCTGGGTTGGGTGGCAAGTTCATTCCAAGTCTCCCAAGGGTTCTCCACACTGCTTTCCATAGTGGCTGTACGAGTTTACATTCCCACCAGCAGTGGATGAGTGTTCCCTTTTCCCCACAACCTCTCCAGCACTTGGTATCATTTGTTTTCTTGATCCTAGCCAGTCTTATTGGAGTAAGATGATATCTTAAAGCGGTTTTGATTTGCATTTCTTTAATGATTAGTGATGTTGAACACTTCTTAAGGTGTTTCTCAGCCATCTCTGATTCCTCACTTGTGAATTCTCTGTTCAGTTCTTTGCTCCATCTATTGAGTGGGTCATTTGTTTTCTTTCTTTGTTTTTTGAGAAGTTTATGTATTCTGGAAATCAATGCTTTGTCAGATGTCTCTGTGGTGAAGGTTTCCTCCCACTCTGTGGGTTTTCTCTTCACTTCCTTGATTGTTTCTTTTGATGTACAGAAGTTTTTGAGTTTAATGAGGTCCCATTTGTCAATTGTCGACCTTAATTCTTGCACAGCTGTTGTCTGATTTAGGAAGTCTTTTCCTATGCCTATGTCTTGTAGTCTGCTGCCCACTTTTTCTTCTATCACCTTCAGAGTTTGGGGTTTTACGTTGAGGTCTTTGATCCATCTGGAGTTGACTTTTGTACAGGGCGAGAGGTAGGGGTTTAATTTCATTCTTCTACAAGTGGTGATCCAGTTTTGCCAACATCACTTGCTGAAGATGCTGTCTTTTCTCTATTGTGACATCTTGGCCCCCTTGTCAAATATAAGATGGCTGAAATTGTATCTGCTCAGATTTGGATCTTCAGTTTTGTTCCATTGGTCAACAAGTCTGTTTTTGTGCCAGTACCAGGCTGTTTTTATGACTATAGCCCTGTAGTATAGTTTGAAGTCTGGTATAGAGATCCCCCCTATGTAGCTCTTTTTGCTCAAGGTTGTTTTGGCTATTCGGGGTCTTTTGTTTTTCCAAATGAATTTAAGGACTTTTTTTTTCCAAGCCTGTGAAGAAACTCTTGGGGATTTTGATTGGAATCGCGTTAAATCTATACAAGAGTTTCGGTAGAATGGACATTTTTACAATGTTAATTTTCCCAATCCATGAGCATGGGAGGTTTTTCCATCTTCTGATGTCTTCTTCAATTTCTTTCTTTAAAGGTTTAAAATTTTTGTTGTAGAGATCCTTAGTGTCTTTGGTTAGGTTTGTTCCTAGGTATTTTATTGTTTTTGAGGCTATTGTGAGTGGGAAGGTCTCTTTGAATTCTTTCTCCAGTTGCTTGTTCTTGGTGTAAAGAAAGGCCATTGATTTTTTTAAGGTTAATTTTGTATCCTGCCACTTTGCTGAAGCTGTTAATCATTTCTAGGAGCTTTCTGGTGGAGTTTTTAGCATCCCTTAAGTAAACAATCATATCATCAGCAAATAGGGATAGCTTGACTTCCTCTTTTCCAATTAGTACTCCTTTAATTTCCTTTTCTTGCCTTATTGCTCTAGCAAGTGTTTCAAGCACTATATTGAAGAGAAGTGGTGAGGGGGGCAGCCTTGCCGAGTTCCTAACTTTAAAGGGAATGTTTCTGTCATTTCTCCTCTCTCAAATTTTTCAAAGCAAAAGTTTACTGTTTCAAGAATTTCACCATTTCAGTCAGTTCTTTGATAAAGTCTTTTCTGTTGTTGTTGTTCTTGTTCTTGTTCTTGTTATTTTTTTCATGTCAACCAATTGTATTTTATTCAAAAGATACAGAGAAATAAAAAATTAGGGTTGAAATTTCAGCAAAATGATGGAATACAAAATAAGCACAAGTCAGTATCATCTCTATATCCAATGACAAAAAGATTGAAGAAAGGAATGAGGCAAATAATGCCATTCAAAATAGCTACCATAAATAAAATAAAATACTTGTGAAAATAGCTAAGCAAGGAAACAAAACAATTCTACAATAAAAACTATAATGCAGTGAGAATGAAATCGAGGAACACACTAAAACCTGAGAAGGCATTCCACGGATTAGAAGAATTAACCCTGTGAAAATGACTGTCTTTAATAAGGCAATCTTGAAATTCCATGCAATCTCAATCAAAATCCCAAGACCTTCCTTCCAAGATGTGAGAAGACACAGCTTTTCAACCTTACTACATACAGATCAAACAGGAAATCTTCAAATTCAATACACTCTCAAACATAATAATAATATCATTATTCTAAGTTATACATGAAAAATATATAGATTAAAAATAAATAAGTCTCAGAAGACCAAGTTTAGTGAAGGCATACTGCAGAAAAAAAAATCCGTTGAAAAGCCCCATGCCTGAGTTCAAATGGCACTGCAGAGCCATACTAATATGAAACACAGAGATTTGACACAAAAGAGACAAATAAGTCATTAGAATAAAATTGATGACCCAGATAAAAACTCCCTCAACACAAGTATCTTATTTTCAGCAAAGTAAGAGAAATGTACACTGGGGTGGGGGGGAAGCAGCATGTATTACAAATGGTGCTGGGAAACCTGGATTTTGACATATAGATAAAGTGAAATAGATACTTCTTTTTTTTTTTGGAGGATTCTTGGAGAGACATGAGTCTTCAGTCTATATTGGAGCATTAAAAATCTGTGTCTCATGTCTTCAAAGAATGGCAAGAGCAGTGGCAGCCACAGAGTAGGTGCGCTTGCCAGTAAGAATTGAAGACAGGCCAAACAACAGTGCTTTCTCTTTTTTTCCTTTTTGTCTATTTACTAAGATCTCTAGTTTTATATCTGAAATACAATTTCTCAGGCCTTATTTATTTTTAGTTTCTGGTTATACTTTCCTTTTGGATGCTTAAGGCCACACAGTTAGCCCAGATTAACCAACGTTTTTGTTCTCTCAAAGTCACTTGAGGATCTGGTCCTCAGGGGTCACTTGGATTTTTTTTTTTTGAGGGGGCAGTGGGAGCCCCTGGCTCCTTTCGGCTTTTCATTTACCAGTTCCATCCTCTCGAGGACAAAATCAGGTCTTGCTAAACCAGGCTTCCCTCTTTGAAGTGTGAGCAGACTTTCCTCTTTATAGACTGGATACTGGCTGAAGTCCCATTAGTGGATTTCCAAGACCTCCCTGAACAGGAAGACTGGTGACTCACATTTGCAGGACATTTCAAGAGATGGCCCCATGCATAGTCCCCTGAGACTTAATTGACCTCTGAGGGCAAGGAACAAAGTTATCCCTTAGGTCCCTCAGCCAAATTGGTATGGGCATTAAGTATGGTCATTAAGCACCCAAAAAGACTAAGTTACACCAGCCTGATACATCAAACTCATACTAAAATTGTATCTTCTGAAAACTGTTATTTCCATATCATATTTCTTGATTTGCTTTTTTCCATTTTAACTTTATATTACTCTAAAATATGTATACATGCCCACCATCCTATACCAAAAATCCATAGTCTGAAAATAAATGGTAAGTTAGTTCTAGAACCTGACTAGGGATTCATAATATAAGAGCACATTTGTTTTCAGATCAGGAAGAATATAACATTAACGTTGCTCAGTTTGCCTTACAACTAGGTACATGGTGCTAACATACACAGATAAGGGATACCATTAATCTTTTGTTTTTTTCTGGGATGTTGTTGTCATTATTCCTTCCAATATGCATCACTCCAAAATATGCACATATGCATGCCACATATATCGTAGGTTTTAGCATCTTCAGCTTATAATTTCTTTTGTTAGGCTGAAAGATGTCATGTTTGAAGTCTCCTCCTTGGCAAGCCCAAACCACCATCAGTTCTGCCCTTGTATTCCACACTGGGGTTTTCCCTTTCCATGGTCACCAAATGAGGTCCAGTAAGCACCACATCCTGCCTTGATCTTCCAGTACTGGTCTCCATGATACAGACTGTGTAGTCCAACAATGGTAATCTATATTCTGAAGAAGCAGAAACCCCAGTAGTATCTCAGTCCACAAGCTGGATGTCTCAGCAGTCCCCATCTGGCACTGAAGGTTCGGAGGATTCTTCGAGAGACATGAGTCTTCAGTCCATATTGGAAAGTTGAAAAGCTGAGTCTTCTCACATCTTTGAAGGATGGCAAAACTAGTGGCAGCCACGGGATAGCTGCACTTGCCAGTAAGACAAGCAAAACAACTGTGCTCTTTTTTTTTTTTTTACTAAGATCTCAAGTTTTATACCTGAAGTACAATTTCTCAGGACTTAGTAATTATTTATTTCTGGTTATACTTTCCTTTTGGGTGTTTAAGGCCACACAGTTAGCCAGCTTACCAAGGCTTTTGTTTTCTCAAGGTCAATTGAGGATCTAGCCCTCAAGGGTCACTCGGGGTTTTTTTTTGGGGGGGGGGGAGCCCCTGTCTCCTTTTTGCTTTTCAATCACCAGTTCCATCCTCTTGAGGACAAAGTTAGGTCTTGTTAGACCAGGCTTCCCTTTTTCAAGCATGAGCAGACTTTCCTCTTTTTAGACTGGACACTGGCTGAAGTCCCATTAATGGATCTCCAAGACCTCCCTGTACAGGAAGACTAGTGACTCACATTTACAGGATATTTCAAGAGATGCCCCCATGCATAGTCCCCTGAGACTTAGTTGACCTCTGAGGGCAAGAAACAAAGTTATCCCTTAAGACCCTCAACCAAATTGGTATGGGCATTAAGTATGGTCGTTAAGCATCCAGAAAGGCTAAGTTACACCAGCCTGATACTTTTAACTATTCTATAATATTTTAGAAAATGGTTGGACAAAAGTTCAAGAAACCTTGTATAAGAAATACTAAGAAGCACTCCCATAAAATAAATACTGTCATATAGACATAATGTCATGACAAACTAGTTTTTTTCGCATTCCTTTGATCTTATATTACTCTAATGTATGCATATGTACCCTTCATCCATATATCAAAAGTTCCTAACTCTGAAAATAAATAAATAACAAAAAATTTTAAAATTAAAAAAAATAAAATAAATTTTTTAAAAAGAAAATAAATGGTAGCTTAGTTCTAGAACCTGTTAAGGGATTCAGAATATAAGAGCACAGTTGTTTTCAGATCACATTAACATTGCTCAGTTTGCCTTACAACTAGGTAACTGGGACTAGCATCCACAGATGAGGGATAACATTCATTGTTTGTTTTTCTGGGACTGTGTTACTACTTCACATACTATCTTCTAGTTCCATCCATTTACCTGCAAAGTTCATGATGTCATCTTTCTTTACCGTTGCATAGAACTCCATTGTGTAGATGTACCACATTTTCTCTATCCACTCATCGGCTGAGGGGCACTTGGGTTGGTTCCAGCTCTTTGCTGTGCTTCAGGTGGTCCTGGGAAATCCCCCATCTAAGCTCTGTGCACTCCCCAGCTCATTATTATTACTACATTCTAACCACAGAACTAACTAACAAATCAATTCATGTTTTTCAAGGCATTTTCATATTTCTCAGTTGTTTGTCTCAAAGTCCTGTGAGATAGAAAGGACATAAAACATGAATCTGTATGTGCATAAACAGGCTCAGGCTAGCCTGAACAAGGCCATATCACCATTATATTACAAAGATGAAAACTTTCAAATCCAGAGAAAACTATTGTCATCATGGTTATTTATAGATGCTGTAATAAAAGCCTAGGATAGAAAACTTAAAAATGATTCTTTTTATTTGAATTAAGTCTTCCAAATTTTTTGAAAAAAGAAAAGGAGAAAGGTGAAAACTCAGTTCAGTCCATTAATTCAGGTGTCTGCCCAGAGGCCTCTTTCCAGAGTCACAGCTGGTCTCTGCTGCCTTTATCTAAACCTCCAACCATCAGCAACAGCATCTCTGCCTACCACGCGGTGGCAACCCCTTCCCCATCATTCTCTCATGACCCATGCTGTCCTGAGAAACTCAGAATTTCTGGAAACTGGAGGAATATATGAGGGAAATGAAACTGGGGCACAATTAGTGTGCAACAAAGATTACACAATTCCATTGCTCATTCTCTTCCAGATTCCCTTTTGTAGGTCAAGAATTGAAAGCTTTTCCATAGAAACACAGAATGCTAGAACAGGCAGAAATCTTGGATGGAGATGATCTAATCTCGTGGTTTCCAAATGAGGCTTCCCATCAGAATGTGCTAGAAGGTTTGTTAAATACCAGAACATGAAGGAGCTTTCTGTGGAGAACAAGAGATTACCACAGACCAATGAGTCTTAACCAATGTGGCACAGCTTTGATCTTAAATGTTCTCTAAAGGACCATGCATAAGGCTTGATCTTTAGCTTTGTGTTCTTGGAAGGTATTGGAAACTGTAAGTAGAGCCTTGTGGGACATCTTCAGGCCATTGTAGGCATACCCTAAAAGAGAACAGTGGAATACCAGTCTCTTCTTCCCTCTTCCTCTCCTGGACATGAGGCGAGTGGCTTCCAACACCATGTACTCCTACCACGGTATATGTGGTCATCTGAATGAAAAATGTCTCCTGTAGACTCACATATTTGAATTCTTGGTTGCCATCTGGTACTATGGGACCTTTAGGGGGTACAGTCTTACTAGTGAAAGCACATCACTAGAGGTGGACTTTGAGAATGTATAATCTCCCCCGCCCCCCAGTTTGTTCTCTGCTCCCTTAAAGATGGTATCTCTCACTTCCTCCTCTGGCTGCCTGCTGCCACGCCTCCTCCACTATTAGAGACGATTCCTCTGAACCCTAAGTCAAAATGAACTCTTTCTTAAGTTGCTTTCGGTTATGGTATTTTATCACAGCAACAGAAAAATAACTAATACAATGTGTTACCCTCGCACAGGTAGCTTCAGAGCCAACTCGCCATGGCCTGATATCTTTAAAATTGTCAGCAGCCGGGCGCGGTAGTGCACGTCTTTAATCCTAGCACTCGGGAGCAGAGGCAGGTGGATCTTTGTGAGTTCAAGGCCAGCCTGGTCTACAGAGTAAATTCCAGGACAGCTGGGGCTACAGGGAGACCCTGTCTCAAAAGGACAAAAAATAAAATAAAATTGTCAGCAAAAGTAAGTGTCTCCTCTTTTTAAGCTGATTATCTCAGGGATCTGTGGAAAGATAACACTGATTTACAACTTTCTAAATAGTCACATGGGACCTGATCAGTCCTGTAAAGAAAATGGGAGGCCAAACATGCAAGAAAAAGACTTTTGTGCCATCTAAACACCTCTTTGTATTAGTTTTTTAGAGCTCCCTAACAAAGTGCAACAAACTAAAACAAAATGCACCTACTGTCTCACAGTTGAGGCTGTTAAAAGGCTAAAATCAAGGTGTAAGGCAGGTGGTTAGCTCTGAGACTGACCAGAAAGTCCCCCCAAAATCAGATAAGACAAATAGTGCAGCTAAATTATAAAGATAGTGGTGGTGGGTGTCAGGGAGTTTGAGGGGAGTCTATGAAACAGATGTAAAAATGATGGTGGTAGTCAACTAGTGATCAAGACACAAAGATAGAAAGAAGTGTTGGTAGACTCCAGATGGCCCAGCTCAGGGCCCCCAAAACAAGATGAAGATGTATGAGACAGTGACTAGTAGTGGTAGGTGCTGGCTAGGTCAGATTCACACAGGTCAATCAAGACTTCCTCACTGAGAGAGACTGATCAGTGTTACCTTTCCCACTAGCAAAAATTTTCTATTTTTATGTGCTTTTTGTCCATTTGATACATATTCTTCCATCTGATCCATCTACTTAGACTTAATTCTGGGTAAATGGGCTTAGAAGAATACACCCCTCTCCTGGAAGTCCCCACCCTGGGGGAGGAACGAGGGAGAAGATAACAGCGTGAAACGTCAACCCCATACCTGTTAAGATCCGAGCCCTTGCTTCTCAGCTCTTTCTTCTAAAGAGTGTGTTCCTACTTCCTTGTTTGCTCTACTTAAACTCTTGACTGCCTGAACTGCCACTGGGTCCTGTTTGAATTCTCAAACCAAAACTAATTGTTGCTGGGGTCAAGCCCAGAGAAAATGGGAGACGGCCTATAACAAAGGTGTCAGCAGGCTTTGTTCCTGATGAGCCCTTCCCACGTGGCATTGTAGACAATCACCACCTCGCTATGTTCTATGTCTGTGTGTCTACATTTCTATGTGTCCTGTTTCCATGTATGTGTTTGTGCTTCTGTGTGCCCATGTGCCTAATATGTCCTTGTGTGTTTCTGTGTCCTAGTCTCTTTTTATAAGAACAGCAATCACATTGGGTTGGGCCTCATTTTAATTTAATGAGCAGTTTGAAGACCATAATCTCCAAAGGTAGTCACATAATGAGGTTCTAAGGCTTAGGACCTAAACATGGAACGTGTGTAGGGAGCAGTTCACCCCTTAGCACTCTCCCTTCTCCAGACACAGTAGCTGATGCTCCATTTGAAGTAAAATCAACATGTTCTGAAAATAGAAACTAAACTATCAACTGCTACAATTTTCAAGCATTAAATGGAACCAAACTGGTCCTGGGTACATACACTTGTAATCCCAGAAATGAGAGGACTGAGGTAGGAGGATCATGAATTTGAGCCTGGGTGGACTATATGTATAATGAGAGAGAGAGAGAGAGAGAGAGAGAGAGAGAGAGAGAGAGAGAGAAAGAGAGAGAGAGAGAGAGATGTTTCAAGGATAAAACAGAGAAGTGCCTAAGAAACGTTTTTGTTTGTTTGTTTGTTTGTTTGTTTGTTTTATGTGTATGAATGTACTGTCTGCATGCAGGTCTGTGCACCCATGTCGTGCAATGCCGCGGAGGTCAGAAGAGGGTCTCGGATTCCCCTGGAACTGGAGTTCTCCTGGAATTGGAGTTACAGATGGTTCTTAGCCGCCATGTGGGTGCTGGGGATCAAACCCGGGTCCTCTGCAAGAGCAGTCGGTGCTCTTAACCACTAGGCCATCTCTCCAGCCCCAAGAAACGTTATTTTTAAGGCTAAGGACTTAAAATCTTATTTTCAGATTCATTATCATAGAAAATTGTAATTCACAAACATTTAGCTTTGCCTGGATGGATTTTTTTAAATGAAACTGAAACTATCCAAAAACAGTATATGAAAAATGAAATAAAATACTGGCTTTTAGAATAGCTAGTCCTCTGCTGTTTCACTGAACAAAATAACCTTCCACCTTGCTTGTACCCTGTGAAGGCAGGATGTTGGATGTCAACGGTTAAATGGTCTGGAAACCATAATACGTTTATCAGCAATATAAACTCAGAAATAATGTGTGAGTGAAGGCCAGTATGTTTTCATTATCTCAAATTCCTAGGAAAACACAATGAAATTGACAAGCCAAGCAGTCTTTGAATCAACAGAAGGACATTTTTCCTTTTGGAGAGACTTAAAGAAGACTGCCAACACAAACGCCTGCTTTTCATCTTCTGGGTTTAGGAGGCCACTGTCATCTCTGACCCAGGAACATGTTTTTAGAGGCACTGGATTCCCTTCACACAAAATTAGTAGCGTATTTGCAAATTCTTCCCTGCTGCTATCAGTCTACTTCCACCTACACTTGGTAGATGCTGGGAAGATTAGACTAAGGCTCTCTCTCTCTCTCTCTCTCTCTCTCTCTCTCTCTCTCTCTCCTGCGTGCTGGGATAATAGGCCACAACACCTGGTTTGTGCAGTGCTGGGGGTGAACCCAGGCCTCCTTCATGCTAAGGGAAAACTCTACCAACCAAGCAACATACTTAGTCTTCATTTTTCTCAAGTGTCAGACTTCCTGGTGAGACTCAAAAGCTACATACATGCTCTGACCTTGGCATCCCTATTCTTTTAAAGGGACAATATATACGACCTTGAGAAAATGTATTTGAGCACTTATTTGGCTGATAAAGACAGAGGAAGAGGAGAGTCCAATCAGGAAATGAGAGGACTTTGCTTCATACAAGCATCGCTGCTGCAGAGGGGGCTAGTTACCCTACAAGAGACACCCAAAGATGGGGTGCTAACACACAGCTCTTCTAATAAAACACAGGCTCATCTCTTTCTTGTTGTATGACCTTCATAATTAACATACTAACATCATCGACCCTCTGCATAAAGAAGTTGGAAGAGATGGTCTCCGTCCTGTCTGGAATTGCACTAGTGAGGCAGCTGGCTATTGTTAGCCGATAAGGAAGTGTTTCAAAGAGGATCCATCTGTTTTTAATTAGATTCCCTTTGGCACATCTTTATAAATGCTCTAGAAGATATCGTACTAAGAGATACTGAAAACATACATATTAAAACCATATGGCAGTGTACAAAGGACAGATCCAATTAAGCCAGTGACTGGTGAAAACACAGTTTGAAAGATCTGAGTGAGAAGTACAAGTTTATTCGGCATCAGAAAAGAGTATTTTCAGTGGAAATTGGTTGTTAGCAGAAACATCATCACAGGAAATAGATATCCGAGGACTTTGACAGATAAAAAGAAGAAAGGAAAATATGAAAACAGAAGCAAAATAGAACTGATTGGAATTAACCCATGGGACTGTGCAGTGGGAAGACTGTGAAACCTAGAGCATGTGACAGTTCTTACTGACCACTACCTGTGTTGTGGTCCTTTTTCAAACAGCACTGTTCTGCAAAGAACAAAACTGAGTGGGAAGCAGTTTTCCTACATATTGGTGGTGCACTTGTTGGCACTGATCAGCCTATACTGACATACCATCACCCCAAGTACACACACTACACTTAGGCTTAGTGTCAGTTTATATGTTCTGCTAATTTCCAGAAATACCTAGTGACATGAATCTACCATTGCCACATCATACACAACTCCATTGCCCTAAAAATCCCATGAGCCTGTAAAATGCTCCCCAATCCTTTTTGCTGTCTTCATAGTTTCGTCTTGTCCAGAATGTTGTAGTTTGGACCATATAATACACAGCACCTCCACACTGGGTTATTTCACTTATTCGTATGGATTCAAGTTTCCCTATATCTTTTCACAGCTCAAAAGCTTACTTCTTTTAGTGCTGAATAATGATCCATTATTCAGTTTATTATTTGTTTCAGTGATTTATCCAATCACCTACTAAAGTTTGCTTGTTTCTAAATTTATATAATTGTAAATAAGAATCTATGTGCAAGTTTTCATGAGGACAATTTTTTTAATTCATTTGATTAAATATCAGAAAGTTGGGGCTGGAGAGATGGCTCACCAGTTAAGAACACAGAAGACTGGGGTTTGGTTCCCAGCACCCAACAGCAGCTAACCACTATCCATAACTCCAGTTCCAGGGAATCTGATGTCCTCTTCTGATCTCCACTGCCATCATCCAACACAGGTGCAGTTATATTCATGTAGGTAAAAACTCATACAGATAAAAAAATTAAAAGAATAATAAATAATATATCTAAAATATACAAATAAATACCAGAGAGTATCATATGGATTATATGGTAAAAGCTTTGTTAGTAAGACCACACTTCCAAAGTGGCTGTACCATTAGCCATTCCATCAGCACTGAGTGAAAACTCCTGTTACTCTACATTTTCGTCAGCATTTGGTGTGGCCAAGGTTTTGGATTTTGGCCATTCTAATAGCTACACAGTGGTTTTCATTTTCAACTCCCTAATGAAATATGATTTTGAACATTGTTCCATATGTTAATTTGCCACTTTATTGGCAAGAAGTCCTTTCAGATATATTTTTTCCATTTTCTAATTGAGTTGTTCATTTCCTTATTGTCTTAAGAGTTATTTATACAGCTCAGATAACACTTCTTTAGCATATGTATCTTTTACAAATATTTTCTCTTGGTCTGCGTTCTTATTTTTGGTTATTGTCCTAGTTTGCTTTCCTGTTGCTGTGATAAACACAATGCCACAAAAGCAATGGAGAGGAAAGGCTTTATTTGATTACAGGTTAAAGTGCATCATCAAGGGAAGCCAGGCCAGGAACTCAAAGCAGGAACCTAGAGGCAAGAACTGAAACAGAAACCATGGAGGAATACTGCTTGGGGCTTGCTTACCCTGGCTTGCTCCTAGGTCCCTGCCTAGGAATGGGACCACTTCCCATTGACTGGGCCACCCTATATCAACTAGTGGACTGGGCCATCCCATATCAACTAGCGGACTGGGCCATCCTATATCAACTAGCAATTGAGAAAATGCCTCAGAGACATGCCCACAGGCCTTGGGATCTAGATAATTCTTCAGTCGAGATTCCATCTTCCCAGGTGACTCTAGTTTACATCAAGTTGACAGAAACTAACCAGTACAACTATGCTTTTAAAATAGATAATCCCACAGCCAGACATGGTGGTGCACACCTTTAATCCCAGCACTCAGGAGGCAGAATCAAGCAGATCTTTATGAGTTCAAGAACAATCTGGTCAACATAATGAGTTCCAGGACAGCTGGGGCTACAGGGAGATCCTGTCTCAAAAAGACCAAAAAAATATATAATCTGTGATTAAAAGAATAAGACAGACCCTGAAGAAAAAAAAATAAATCAGAAAGCAAGCCCCTAAAGAAAGTAATGGCAGAGTGGACAGTGGAAATAGGGGAAGGTAGTACTGCCTTGGTAGGCATGTTCTATTATACATGCCCATGATATAGATACATATATGTACTAAAACAGAGGATACAGTGATGTCTCAGAGATGTGGCTGGAAAAGCCAGTCGCCATCACTTGCCTTTTTGCTTCCTGTCCTCCGTATAGTTCACCTGAAATATTATCAAGCTTAGATGGCACTTCTTCCAGGAGGCCAGGCTTTTGTGCACTCTGTGTTCTGCTAATCAGAGACTTCTTGTAAATTCTGATGTCTGGGTACTGCCTTAGTCCTCACAGGGGCACACATTCTGTGGAGAGGTACTCCCAGCCTTAGTTTCTACATCCCAAAGTCTAACACAGAATCTGGTAAACTATCAGCTCTTTTTTTTTTTAATTTTATTTATTTCTGTATGTGTATGAATGTACTGTCTGCATGCAGGCCTGTGCACCCGTGTCATGCAATGCCGCGGAGGTCAGAAGAGGGTCTGGGATTCCCCTGGAACTGGAGTTCTCCTGGAATTGGAGTTTCAGACGGTTCTTGGCCACCATGTGGGTGCTGGGGATCGAACCCGGGTCCTCTGTAAGAGCAGTCAGTGCTCTTAACCACTAGGCTATCTCTCCAAACATTTGCTGCAGGAATGTCTGAATCAATGCTAGAAGATGTGACAGAGACACATTGTGTTAGTTTGCTATGGCAGCCATAAGAAACTACCAGAAGTTGTATAGCTTAAACCACAGAATTTATTGTCTCATGGTTCTGGAGGCCAGAATCTGAATTCAAGGTATCAGCAGGGCCATGCCCTCACTAAAAGAGCTACAAACAGCCTCTCTCCCACTAGTGTGGGATCTTGGCCTGTGGCAACATAATTCATGCCTTAATGTGGCATTGACCCTGTATGTGTCTCTTTTCATTTGGGGGGGTTCTTTTTGAGACAGGGTCTCCCTATAGCCCCAGCTGGCCTGGAACACAATAGGTAGACCAGAATGGCCTTGAAGTCACAGGGATCTGCCTCCCTCTGCCTCCTGGGTACTGGGATTAAAGGAAACCACCACATGCCTGGTCAAATTTCTCATTTTTTAAAATATATTTCATTTTATCATTTTTTATTTTATGTATATGAGTGTATTGCTTGCATGTATGTAAGTGCACCCATGTCGTGCAATGCCACTGATGTCAGAAGAGGGTTTTAGATCCCCTGGAACTGGAGTTATGGATGGTTGTTATCTTCCATATGGGTGCCAAGAATCAAACCAGGGTCCTCAGCAAGAGCACCCAGTGCTCTTAGCTGCTGAGCTGTCTATCCAGCCCCAAATTTTCGATTTGTTAAGTCACCAGTTATACTGAATTAGGACCCACCGCAATGACTATATCTTAGCTTAATAACTTCTGAACTTCCCTAACACAGAGCTCAGAAAAGTATTGTGGTTATGATTACAGTTGTTTTTTTTTTTTTATTCCAGGAGAAAATTCACAATCAGACCAATGATGAGATCCTTGAAGAAAGATCTCGGAGGTCCCAGACTTAGAATCCCATGTCCTCTTCTAGTCCTTCCATCTCTCCTTGTGACACCAACCAGGGAAATGTCTGCCTCCCATTAGCTCCTAGGAGAGAGCTCTCCAATGCTCACAGTTTTTGAGGGATTTCATGAATGACTGAATCCTTGGCACAGGGCTTAACTGTCTCTATCCTCCCTCCATCCTCTGGCTCAGTGTAAATCACCAGCACCACAATCTCATGGCTAGAGTTTCATCTTGGAACCTCTTCCAAACCACATGAGTCACCTCATAAGCAAATACTCAGAGACACCACATGAATAACAAGGACAATCCCATCCTTCAAGATATCCCAAAGCTTTAGAAGTTCCATCTCCTAAGAGATAAATGATTATTATTATTTATAGTCTTACTTGGTATCTTAGTTACTTTCATCCTGCTGTAATAAAAATACCATTAAAAAGCAGTGTAAAGGAGAAAGGATTTGTGCAGATACAGTCCATCATGCTGGGGGAAACATGGCATCAGGCAAGCAAGGCATGGTAACAAGAGAAGCAAGACTGCCTGGTAACAATGCATTCACACTCAGAGAGCAGAGAAAACAAAAGGTGGGGACTGGATATAAAACCTCCAGGTCTATTGCAAGGAACTCACTTCCTCCAACAAGGCTCAATCTCCTAAAAGCCCCCTCACCTTTCCAAACAGCACTCCTGACCCAGGACCAAGTGTTTGAATATGTGAAGATATGGGGTCATTTCACATTCAAACTACAGTATCACAAAACCACAAAACTTGGATCCAAGTTTATTTTTTGGTTTGTTTGATGACTGAAATTGGCAACTTGATAGAATTTAAAATCACCTAAGAAGGGCTGGAAGTCTCTCTGGCTCAGTAGTTAAGAATACATGAAGCAATTTTGTATGAAATGCACAAAGCTTCAATAAAAATTGGCTTTGAAAAAAAAAAGAACACATGAAGCTCTGGCAGAGGACCACAGTTTAGTTCCCAACACCCACATTGGTCAGCTCACAACCACCTGTAACCCCAGCACCAAGGAATTCAGTGTCCTCTTCTGACCTCACAATTACTGTACACAGACACACTGCACCCTAGAATATGTCTGTGAGGGAGTTTCTAGATTGGGTTTACTGAGTGGAATACCTTCCCTAAAAGTAAGAAACCACCCGGGGTCCCAGAATGAATAAAAAAGGAGAAAGAAAAGCAAAACAAAATCCTATCTCTAAATAACATCATATCGTGAGCTACCAGAATTTGAACTCCAACCCATCTTTGTCCAGGACACAATTCAACATGTAACACTCATCTATAAATTTTAAAATGTATATTGCAGTAAGACAGGACTCTCGAGCATATAGTAGAATACACTTTTTAATTTTGGAGATATTTTTCTGGCAGAGGGTATAAAATGAACAGAACCACACAATTTCAGATGGGAATGGGGACAAGAGTTCGTAACAAATACCTGAGTTACTTAGAAAAATTAGATTATCTTGGAACACAGTTTTGGAAGTTGCAGTTCATGGCTGCTCAGCCTGGTTACCTTTGGACCTATAGCAAAGCAGCACATTATGGCTCATTGTGGAGCAAAGGTGTTTTCCTCATGTCTGAAATGAGAGAGAAGAGAGAAGAGAAAGAAGGGGGTGCTGCACCCATGAGGCACACCCCCACTCCCAAGCCAGGCTGCCCTGAGGACTGAGCGCCAGGCAAGGCACTGGGCTCCCTCTGTTCTCCATGGGCCGTTCCTCCTGCCATAGTGCAGATTCCCAAACCTAAGACGTGTCAGGCCTACTTGGATGACTGTCACCAGAGGTATAGCTGTGCCCACTACCATGCTCACCTGGCCAACCGTGACGACCTCATCTCTGTCTTTCCAGGGCAGTCAGGGGCGCGCCTACCTCTTCAACTCTGTGGTGAACATGGGCTGCAGGACAGCAGAGGAGAGGCTGCTACTGACAGGCCTCCATGCTGTGGCCGACATCTACTGCGAGAACTGAAGACCACTTTGGGTGGGAAATATGAGCAAGCCTTAGAGAGCAGCCAGAAGCACAAAGAGGGGAAGTACATCTTTGAACTCGACCATGTGATCAAAGACAAAGGCTGCTACCGACCAGCCCCTGAGGCCTGTGCCCTCAGCCTGGCCTGGCTGCCAGGGGTGCCACTGCCTTTGCACCCTCTGAAGGGAGTTCTGGGCCCTCGGCGCCCCCACAGGGGAAGGATCCAACTCTTGTACAAATCTTTTATTGCATGCACTGTACCTTTGCGGGGAGATCAGGTTGGAGGGACAGCACCGTACACCTCCCTGCCACCTGGCTGACTTGGAGTTCTTTTTTTTTTTGAGACAGGGTCTCTCTGTAGCCCCAGCTGGCCTGGAACTCACTCTGTAGACCAGGCTGGCCTTGAACTCACAAAGATCCGACTGCCTCTGCCTCCTGAGTGCTAGGATTAAAGGCATGTGCCACCATGCCCGGCTGGAGCCCCTTCCTGTCTGGTAGATATGGGCTGTGTGATGCTTTCTTGGCCCCGGTACACTTTTTGCCCTGTCTGCTTCCACTGGACACCTCTTACCCAGTGCTTATCTGTTCCTCTTGTTCTGTAGCATGGGGGTAAAGGTAGGAGGGGAGGGAGAAATTGGGGAGAAGGGGGAGGAAACCGCATTGAGGTTATGACATCTCCTTCACGGGCTGGAGAGGTGGCTTAGCAATTAAGACCACATACTGTATAGAAGAGGACCCGAGTTTGATTACCAGAATCCACTTTAAGCAGCTCACAGCTGTCTGTGACTCCAGCTCCAGGGGATGTATCACCCTCTTCTGGCTCTGCAGGCACCTCCAGAGAGTTACTGGAAGTTCCAGAGATGGCTGGAGGCTCAGGTTGTGTGCAAAGACCTTTACTTGTTAACCATCATCAGTTATTCATAGCATCTTTGCCCTTCTGCCTCCCAAATATCCCTGAATATTCACTTACCCACTGTTCTTTACTTATTTCCACTGCTACTGTCTCTGTTTGCCACTGATTTCCTCACACTTGAACATATTTGGGTGCTGTGATTTGAACCTAAAATGCCCCACAGAGTCTCATGTGTTAAAGACTTAAGTTTCTAGTTTTGCTCTAGTAGGAGGCTATAGAACACTTAGGGGCAGGCCTGCCTCCTGATGTTCCACAGAGGTCCTCTGGTCACTGCGGCTTATCTTTGAAGGGGGTATTGGAATTCATCTTTAAAAAACTGTGTGTGTGTGTGTGTGTGTGTGTGTGTGTGTGTATGCACTTATGTGCATGTCACAAGATAGGGAAACAGCAAAGTTAGAAACAATCATTCAGCAAAGATGAGATCACTCACCCATTCCAAGAAACACCATCAACAACACAAGTTCAAATGCCTAGGTCTCATTAAAGAACTAAACATGAACAATATGAACAACCAAGATAATCCGTACACTACAGAAATTAGGACCCCCCCATTCTAATATTTCCTGAGACTGGCAACCTAGCAGATGCACAGGACAGTGATTTCAAAATAACAATTATAAAATTACCAAAGAACTCAGAGGATATGAATAAAAGATTGAAAATGAAGGCTGTGAAAATACAGTTGAGTAAAATACAATTCAAAACATGAAATTAGAATTCAATAAAGAGACAGAATCTCTGAAGAAAAGCCAAACTAAAATAAAACTTGAAATGAAAAACTCCAAAACTCATACCAAAAGCATAAAGGAAAGGAAGGAAGTGGAGGGAATAGAATAAAGAATATTGCAACTTGAAGACAACTTGAGGAAATGGATCACAATCAAAGGAAATGTAGGATCTAAAATAATCCAGGAAAGCAATGTGAAAAAATTCTGTGGGGCTGGAGATATGGCCTAGTGGTTAAGAGCACCAATTGCTCTTGTAGAGGACCCAGGTTCGATCCCCAACACCCACATGGTGGCTGAGAACCATCTTTAACTCCAATTCCAGGGGAATCCAACACCCTCTTCTGACCTCCGTGGCATTGCACTACACGGTTGCACCAACCTACATGCAGACAGTACATTCATACACATAAAAAATTAATTAATTAATTAAACTTTTTTTAAAAAATTCTGGGACACTGTAAAAACACCAAACCTATGAATCATAGATGAAGACGAAGATGAAGATGAAGGAGAGGAGGAGGAGGAGGAGGAGGAGGAGGAGGAGGAGGAGGAGGAGGAGGAGGAGGAGGCAGCAACCAGGTCAAAGTCACCAAAAGTATATTTAATAAAATTATGGAAGAAAATTTCCCAAGTTTAGAGAAAATAACATCTACTAAAGTGTAAGGAACATGCAGAACACCAAGTAAATGGGACCAGAAAAGAAATTCTCCATATCATATAATAGTCAAAACTCTAAATATACAGAAGATATTGAAAACTGGGAGAAAGAAATATTAACTCACATATAACGGCAAGTCCATTAGAATAACACCTGAATTTTCAATGGAGACCATAAAGCCAGAAAAGTGTCAACCAACGTCCTAAAAATCATGAAAGAATATGTATTCAAGCCCTGACTCTATACCCAGCAAAACTGCCAACTGTAATTGAAAGAGAAAGAAAATTTTCCATAATAAAAACAGATATAAAGAAGTTATGTCCACAAAAACATCTATACAGAGAATAATCAATGAATACTTCTGTCTAAACAGGAAATTTTTAAAAGGTCACAAATAGCAAATAAATTATCCCAGAAGAGTAAACCAAAAGGGGTCCAAGAAAAACAGTAGCACAACACCAACATAAGAGGAACTAAAAAGCATTGATCAATAACTACTGTAGATGTTAATGTCTCCAACCCCTCAATAAGAAGATGCAGACTAACTAATGGGATTAGAAAACAGGACCCATATATTTACTGCCTCCAAGAAGCACTTCTCACAATAATGAGCACCGTTTTTGGTAAAGGAATGGCAAAAGATATTCCAAGCAAATGATTCTAAGAAACAAACAAGTGTCACTAATAGCTGACAAAATAGACTTCAAACTAAAACTAGTCAGAGGAGACAGATAACTGAGAGCTCCTGACACCTGCTTGACACAGCCTCCCTTGGGTGAGCTCCCCAAATCACACCTTCCCCATTCCCCTGTTATGGGACCATTGGCAGTCCCCTCCCACTGCCCAGGGCCAGGCTTTCCTGCTGGCTAGTAGGGGTCCATACCTTTCTAGAGAGTGCACCTGACTGGGTCTCCAAGGTGAGCCTCCCAAATTACACCCATCCCCCTCCGTTGGGAACACCTGCACTCCTTCCCACTGCTCCAGGGCTAGGCTTCTCTGATGACTAGTAGAGACCAGCACATCCCTCTGCCATCTTCTTTCAGACATTGGCACTATCTATCTGAGGCTTCTGAAAGTGTTCCTAACTACCTAGGGCCGCTTCACCCTCCTGGGGAGCCCCTGAGGAGTCTGACTAGAGTCATCTCGCCCCAATATAAAATAAAAGGAGAGAACCTGCCTTTAATATGCAGCTTTTCATACCAAATCAGAAAGCAACCATCAATAATACAAACAGACTCAGACTTTAACTCAACAAAGGCAGGCTTGAATTTCATACCAGAATTAAAAGCAACAAACAAAATAGCCACCAAGAATATAATAGCCAAAATAATATGTTCCCACCAAAACCCACCAGGACTACAGAAGAGTTCCACACTGAGAACCACCTACAGAAAACCCAAGAAATGGAATTTAAGGAAACAGTCATAAATATGATTTAAAAATACAACAAAATTAAAGAAGTCACAAATGGGCTGGAGAAACGGCTCAGCAGTTAAGTGCACTGACTGCTCTTGAAAAGAACCTGGGTTTGATTCCCAGCACCCACATGGTGGCTAACAATTGACCATAACTCCAGTTCCAGGGATCCAACACCCTCTTCTGACCTCTGTGGTCATTGAATGACGCAAGTACACCTACCTACATGCAAGCAATGCAGTTGTGCACATAATTTTTTTAATTAATTTTATTTATTTCTGTATGTGTATGAATGTACTGCCTGCATGCAAGTTTGTGCACCCGTGTCATGTTTCAGACGGTTCTCGGCCGCCATGTGGGTGCTGGGGATCGAACCCGGGTCCTCTGTAAGAGCAGTCAGCACTCTTAACTGCTAGGCCATCTCTTCAGCCCCGCACATAATTTTTTTTAATGTGTGTGAATGTACCAACTGCATGTAAGTTGGTGCACCTGTGTTATGCAATGTTGTGGAGGTGAGAAGACGGTGTCGGATTCCCCTGGAACTGGAAATGAAGAAGGAAGTAAAAGACTCAATAAGCCAACTTGAAACTAAAAGAGAAAACTCAACAAAAGAATGAATGAAACGGAAAACGGAATATCAGGATTGGATGATAAGGTTAAAGAATTGGACCATTCGAGTTAAAAACAGTTGTTAGGGTGACAGGCGGGTCAGGTTTGGTGCCTCTGTGGCTTTGTTTAGACCGGTTCCTGAGGCACAGGAGCCCGGAAGTCGCTCCAGGCAGGTAATGCACCTGAGTTAATTGGAAATATAAATTGTTGTTGTCCACATTTGTTTTACTTAAAATCTATATAGCAATAACTTTGGGATTGGCACATACAAATGTTCTCTATAATTTTTCTGTTATACAGTATCATCTTGTAGCATTCTCTTTTACCTGTAGGATGGTTTAACTTAAAAAATTAAGTTTGCTTCCCGAGTTAACCACATACAGTCACCCAAAACAGCTTGGGTGAATTTGATGAAATCTGTGCCTTGATTCCGGCCTATAGGTATGTGTAATACAACTGCCTTTTTGAGACTCATGGGTCAAAAAACAAAAACCTAAAATAAAAAGGGAGGATACAGATATATATGAAACCTTTTTGTCAAAAACTTTGCAATTCAAATCTTAAAACTAACTACGGGAAAAGATTTGTATGTTCCCACAGGTCAAAATGTCACCAACTTAATGGCTGAGAAAGAAAAGATACAGCTTTGCATTGTGTAGGATGTACCAGGAAGTGCCAGAAGAAAGGTTGGCCCATCTGAACATTGAAAGGAAGAAAAGCCTCAGACTGCTACAGACATCAAACCCCTCTGTGGATCCTACTTTTAACAACTATTTATAATGAGTCCTAACGAAACTTAACTTCTAGGTGCTGCAAAGTTTTAATACAAAAGACTTTCTTACCTCCCCTCCATAGAACAAGGAGAAATATTATGATGATGATGATGATGAGGTCATTCTCTAACTGTAAATTGGAGCCAACTGCTATAGAGGTAATCTCTTATAAAACTGGTAAAACTGCCTTCTTTAATTGACTAATAGACATAGGAACTGTGAAAAGGATTATTCTCTCTTCAGAACCAAATATAATACTAAAGTCTCCTTAAGCTATGCACTTAAGCAAAATATATTAATACAGGATAGCTCTGACATCAGCAATGGATTATTCTACCAAGGAGATGTTGGCCAGGGGATCCAAGACCCCCCAAAAGGTAAAGGCTTCTTGCCTGAAAACTGGGATACCTGCAAGAAGAAAGGCGATAAGGCCCTGCTGTCGAAGACCTGTTGTAAGCATGGGAAAGATGTATTGAGACTGCACTTGCAAGTGTACAGTAGGTCTCTGGAATACCAGTGAGTGTTACCAAAGGCCACTAAACCAATAAAGCAAATATAGGTCTCCTTGAGTCAAGCAAGACTCCTCCGTCAGCACCAGCTACACCTCACCTGCCTGGAAATACTGTGCAGCAGTGGTAGCCATATGCCTGTATATCCCAAATCCAATTGACTATTAGCTCTCTCCTTGGAGGAATAACCCACGGCTGATGCCACAAGCTTACATCCTCTAGTGGTTAGGAGATGTTATAAGCCACAGTAAGACTCTGTCATATTTTACAGAAAAAAATGTAATTCATGGATTAACATACCATCTAAACATCTGTGTCTATACCAAAGTAACCTACCATAACAATTAGTACTGTTTAAATACCTACATATCTAATTGCTTGTGCTTCACTAGTAGGATTGAAAGGTCAGCCGATGAAAGGAAATGGCCAGAATTGACCAGAGTCCAAAACAACAGCTCCAGAGAAAGTAGACTGTTTTGTTTCTCATCCACCTGTGCCCCTTTTCTAAGCCTAGGGAACAATCCGTGGAAGAGGGGGCATGGTAGAATGTAAGGGCTGTGATTGGAGTGAATGGTGAAACTATAGAAATATAGTCTGGACACTTATTTGATCAACTTGATTGAACATACAAGCCCCCCAAGCTGGATGGTGGGACCCTTCAGCTGTGTGGGTTTGGGCACAACTGTTTGCAAATTGGTTTTACATGAAGGATGCTCATACTCATAAATTATTACTTATTGTTAAAAAATGAAAAAAAAAGAATTAAAAAAAAGAATTGGACCACTCAAGCAAAGAACATGAAAAATTCAAAAAAATAGAAATGTGAGAAACCATGAAAACACCAAATTAAAACATTATAACCATAGAGGAAAGAGAAGAATCTCCAGTAAATGGTACTGACCAGATCTTCAACAGGATTATAGAAGAAAATTTCCCAAAATTAAAGAAAGACTTATCCATACAAGTACAAGAAACATGTAGAACACCAAATAAATAGGACCAGAAAAGAATCTCCCCAGCTGGGTGTGGTGGTGCATGCCTTTAATCCTAGTGCTTGAGAGGCAGAGGCAGGTGGACCTTTGTGAGTTCAAGGCCAGCCTGGTGGTCTACAGAGCGAGTTCCAGGACAGCTAGGGCTACAGGGAGACCCTGTCTAAAAAAAAAAAAAAAAAAAAAAAAAAAGAAGCTCCCCACAGGATATCTTAGTAAAAACACTAAATATACAGAACAGAGAGAGAATATTTAAAGAGGCAAGAGAAAAGCAACAAGTCACATAGAAAGGAAACCATCAGAATTACAGCTGACTTTTCAGTGCAAATTATGAAAGCCAGAAGAACCTGGGTCAAAGTATTCCCAGTTCTAAATGACGATCCAGAATACTCTATCCACCAAAACTGTCTATTATATTTGAAGGGGAGAAAAAAAATTCCATGACACAAACAGGCTGCATGTCCATAAGACCAGTCCTTCAGAAGACACTTGAAGCAATACAAAGTAATTAAGAAAGGAATGACTATACCCAAGAGGCAACAGAAAGAAAGTAAATGAAGGTATCATATGCAAACAGAATTTAAAATGATGGTAAACAAAGCATGTGTTTCAATAACTTAATAATAACAGTAATCAGTGGCCTGACCTCCCCAGGCAAAAGGCACAGGCTACTTGAATGGATTAAGAAAGAAAATCCATCTTTTTTCGACAAAAGAAACCTATCTCACCTACAAGGTTAGGCACTACCTAGGGTGAAAAGATGGAAAAAAATAGTCCAAATAAATGGCATTAAGAAACAAGCAAGGGGTGCAATATTAGTATCTGACAAAATAGACTTCAAAATAAAATTAATCAGAAGAGATAAAGAGGGTCACTTAATTTTTATCAAAGAAAAAATGATCAAGAAGATATAATAATCATGAACATATATGCACCAAACTTTTGTGCACCCAATTTCATAAAAAACAGTACTACAGAACTTTAAGACAAAGATTAACCTCAATTCAGTAATAGTAGGGACTTCACTATCACCAATATACAGGTCAGTCACATAAACTGTAAGCAGAGAGGCACCCGAAATATATGATACCATATATCAAATGGACCTAACCTATGTATAAAAGGATGCACTTTCTATTCAGCAGCCCATGGAAATTACCCTAAAAGTGACCACATAATGGTGTACAAAACACATCACAGGGGCTGGAAAGATGACTCAATGTTTATGAGCACTGACTTCTCTTGCAGAAGACCTGGGTTCAATTCCCAGATTCCACATGCTGACTAACAACCATCTGCTACTCCAGTACCAAGGGTTCTGACCCCATCTTCTGACTCCATGGGCATTGCACAACATGGGTGTACTTACATACATGCAGGCAATAACACTCCTACACATAAAATAAAAATAATAAAATATACTAAGTAAAATATTTTTAGCCAGGCATGGTGGTGCACACCTTTAATCCCAGAACTCAGGAGGCAGAGGCAGGCAGATTTCTGTGAGTTCAAGGCCAGCCTGGTTTACATAGCGAGTTCCAGACCAGCTGGAGCTACAGAGAAATGCTGTCTCAAAAAAACGCCTCCAAAAGTGCAAGAAAAAACTGAAATCATTTCATGCATTCTAGTAGACCACAATGAAATAAAATTTAATATAAATACTAGAAGAAGCCCTAATAACAACCCAAACTCATGGAGATTAAATAACATACTCCTGAATGATGAATGGGTCAAAGAAGAAATTAAGAAAATATAAAAGGATTCTTGGAACTGAATGAAAAGAATAATACAACACAACAAAAACTCAGGACAATTTGTTAAAATTCCTATAAGTGCCTACATTAAAAAATAAGAAAGAGCCCAAATAAATGACAAGACTCTGGAAACACACACAAAAAAAATGCAAACCAAGAGAGGAGAAGAAATAACAAAGCAGAAATTAACGAAGAGATACAAAAAAATACAATACAAAGATGTAATTAATATAAGAATAAGTTCTTTGAAAAGATAAACAAGATAGACAGACCCTTAGCTGAGTTAACCAAAAGAAAAAAAGAGTAAATACTAATCAACAAAATTAGATATGAAAGGGGAAACATCACAACCAACACCAAGAATATCCAGAAAAATTATAAGGGGATATGCTAAAGTCATATACCCTATTAAATTTGAAAACCTAAAAGAAAAGATGAATAACTAAAATCATGCAAACCGCCAAAACTAAGCCAAGAAGAGATCAACAGCTTAAACAGACCTGTGACAAATAAGAAAATAGAAAGAGTAACAAAATCTTCAGACTAAAAAAAATCCCAAGCCCAGATGGATTTATAGCAGAACTCTACCTGACATTTTAAAAAGATCTACAACCAACAATACTTACATTATAGAATCAGAAGACAAACTCCAGAACTCCTTGAAGCCAGCATCACTCTAGTACCCAAACCAGGTAAAGACACAACCAAAAATGAAAACTATAGAACCATAACCTTAATGAACATTATGTGGGAAGGTGTCAGTTCCACAGTGAAACAGGCCATGGAGAAAGTACAGGTGCGGGAGCACTTCAGCAACCACCTGGGGACACATGGCAGAGTACAATTCTGAGTGCAATTCCAATTTATCCAATGCAACATGTCATTTATATAGGCAGTGTGACATCATCTCCTAGTGGCCAAGCCCAGACCTTTGAATCATCACATCATCCCAACATACATCCTGTGACCCTCACTTGTGACTCTGCAACATGGTGGCTAAAATGTTAGGTCACATACATGCCTAAGCTCAGATCAGAAATGTGCACATAGATGCAAAATTTATCTTGGGGCTGGAGAGATGGCTCAGTGGTTAAGAGCACTGACTGCTCTTGCAGAGGCCCCGGGTTCGAATCCCAGCACCCACATGGCGGCTAAGAACTGCCTTAGACTGGGCGTGGTGGCACATTCCTTTAATCCTAGCACTCAGGAGACAGAGGCAGGCGGATCTCTGTGAGTTCAGGACCAGCCTGGTCTACATAGCGAGCTCCAGGCCAGCTGGAACTAAAGGGAGACCCTGTCTCAAAAAATAAAATAAAATAATTAAATATAAAGTTAAATTAAATTAATAATTCTCAAAAAAAATCACAAACCATGTACAGCTACACATCAAAATGATCATGCATCATGATCAGGTTGCTTTATTCCAGAGATATAGGGATGGTTCAATATACAAAAGCAAATAAATGTTATGTGATATAAATGGACTTAAAGACAAAAATCACATAGTCATCTCAATAGATGCAGAAAAGGCCTTTGACAAAATTCAACATGCAGTTATGTTAAAAGTCCTAGAGGGAATTGGGCTGGAGAGAACATACCTCAACATAATTAAAACTATATACAACAAACCCACAGCCAACATTATTCTAAATGGAGAAAAACTGGAAGCATTCCCATTAAAACCAGGAACCTGACAAGGCTGTGCACTATCTCCACTTCCTTTAAATATATTGCTTGAAACTAATAGAGTACTAATTGGAAAAAAAATGTCAAATTATCCCTTTTTGCAGATGATATGATACTATACCTTAGACATGCCAAAAATTCCACCAGAAAACACCTAGAAATGATTAACATTTTCAGTAAAGTGACAGGTTATAAACTCAATCTACAAAAATCAGTAGCCTTTATATATACCAATAGAGAAAGCATGCATGGAAACCCTTTCATTCACAATGGCCTCAAAAAAATTTAAAAATCTTTACAATGAAAATTTTAAATCTTTGATTGAAGAGATTGAATAAGACACCAGGAGATCAAAATACTTCCTGTGCTCTTGGATTGGAAGAATTAATATTGTGAAAATGACCCCCTACCAAAAGCAAACTAAACTCAATGCAGTGCCAAACCCACATGACATTCTTCACAGAAGAAAAAAAACTTAACTATTGAGCAGCTGACTACTACTGGGTGAAGAAAAGCAGATCTTCTTTAAGGAAGTGAGGAAGTGACTTTAGACAGGCTAACTAGACCCCAACGAATGAACTTGCACCGAAGAATGTCAAGAGACACTAACTTGACTCAGTAGGCCTTGACATAAATGACAGGATGCATGGAATCAGGCAGGAGGGTGCCAGCGGGGAAAGTGGTATAAGGAAGATGAAGATTTTGTGTATGAAACACACAAAAATTCAATGAAAATATTTTAAATACAATATAATGCCAACTCATGGTTTGGGGGCTAGTTCACCCTCACCCATGAACTGGCTTTTAAATTATACATTAAAGAGTTTTTAGCAGAACAGTGAAAAAAATAACACCTTAAAATCATATGGAATTACAAAAAAATCTCCAAATAGCCAAAACAATCCTGAGCACAAAGAGCGATGCTGGGGATGGAGGGGAGCACTGTACCAGATCTTATATTATGTTACAGAGCTATAGTCATAAAAACAGAGTGGGACAGACTGGCACAAAAATAGACATAGATCAATGGAACACAAGAGAAGACCCCAGTCAGACTGGCTAAGATCAAGAAAACAAATGATACCAAGTGCTAGAAAGTATGTGGGGAAAGAGGCATGCTCATTCCCTTCTGGTGGAATTGCAAACTCGTGCAACCTCTAGGGAAAGCAGTGTGGAGAACTCTCAAAAAAACTAAAAATGAACTTACAGTTTGACCTGGTTATACCACTTCTTGGTATATACCAAAGGACTCATCCTACTACAGAGATCCTTTACAACCGTGTTTGTTGCTGCTTGTTTCACAATAGCTAAGAAATGGAATCAACCCAAGTATCCCTCAGCTGACACATAGAGAATCATGAAAATGTGGTACATTTACACAATGGAGTTCTATTCAGTGGAACAGAAAGACAAAAATCAAGAAATTTGCAAGTAAATGGATGGAATTAAAAACTGTTTTGCTAAGTGAAGTAACACAGACACAGAAAAACAAACAACACATGTTCTCTCTCATTTGTGGATCTTGGCACCAAACCATTATATGTGAGTAAATATCCAGATGTAACTGAAGGAGTCAGGAAAATTGAAAGGAACCAGGGATTTAAAGGGAAACAAAGAGCCTGAGAGTAACAGTAGGAGATAAGTTTTACCAAGGGTGGGTAATGGGTGTTTAAGTCAAAGTTCTCTAAAGAAACAGAATCTGTAGAATGAACACACACACACACACACACACACACACACACACACACACACACACGGATTTATTAGATTAGCTCATGGGATAGAGTCCAACAGTGATTGCACCACACTGGAGAGGCTGAGAATCTGGTAGCTGCTCAGTCCACAAGGCTGGATGTCTCAGTAGTCCCAATCTGGTGTTGAAGACCTGGGGGATTCCAGGAGATCTGCTAGTCTTCAGTCTAACTGGAATCCAAGGAATTGGTCACAGCAACAAGATGAACTTAGTGAGAGAGAAGGCAAGCAGCAAAAAATAAACAAACAAATAAATAAATAAATAAATAATAAAAAGCGAGAGTTCCCTTCAGCCATGTCTTTTATACCTGCTGCTATTAAAAGGTAAAGACCACATTTAGGGTGGGTCTTCCACCTTCGAATGATCCAATCTGAAGGTCTCTCTCTCTCTCTCTCTCATTTTAGTTAATCCCAAATCCAGTCACACTGACATCTAGGATTAGCCATCACAATGGGGTATTTAAATGGGGTGGGGAAAGGGAATGTTATACATGGAAATTTGGGGATAAAGGAAAAGAAGGAGCTCCAGAAAGGGAAGACACAGGAAACATGTTTTATCAAGGGTGAAATGGGGAAAATGGGGGTACTTTAACTAGGGAGGGAGGAGAGAGAGATAGAGAGGGAGGTAGAAAGGAGAAATAAATGATGCTTACGTTAGTGCGAAAACCAGAGGGAACTGTATTAGTTCAAAACCATACTGACAAATTATACATAAAATATCTCTACATGTGTCAATGTGTATAGATGAAGGCTATATAACAAGAAAAAGTACCAGACAGGCAAAGCCTCCCTTTGAGTTATTGGCCAGAGTAGACCAAGAGACTCCCAAAATTACACAGGCTATTGCTACAGCCCTTGATTGCCTCCAAGAACTTGAAGGTAAGCCTCTATTGCTGAAGACAGGACATATTTCTGACACAGGACTTACCAAAGGAGCTAGAAATGACCTAGAAGCCACCTCCCTGAAGGCTAGTTATCATAACTTCAGAGAGCACTGTGCAAACTGCTAAGGGAGAACATCAACCAATGGTCCAAACCCAGGTTTAAGGCCTAATAACCACAACAATGATTAGCACAGCAAACTACCTTGGTGCAGTAGTGGCACTTTTATCTTGGGTGTAATCAACAGCTACCTAATTGGACCTCAAGCCCACTCAGTGGGAAGAAATTCAGTACCAACTGTAAACATTGAAAAATACACATTATTGGAGATGTAATAGATCTTGGAGAAAACCTTAAAGCTCCCACATTGATAGAAAGAGATAATTTCTTACTATCTGCTAAATATGGATCCTTATATTTATAGAGAAATATGCCAGGCACCACTAATCAAAGAAGCTTCTTTTGTAACAGATAGAGACTATAACAGAGTTCTATAACTGGTCACACACAAAGACTGTGAAATGCCCAACCCTAAGTGACACATCTACAATGGAACTTCTACAGATAAGGCTTGTTGTAGTTTGTCTTCCATTGCTGTGACAAAACATTCTGACCGACACCAACTTGGGGAGGAAAGGGTTTACTCAGCTTACATCTCCTGGTTCACAGTTCATCACTCAGGGAGCACAAGGCAGGAACTCAGGGCAGGAACCTGGAGGCAGGAGCTGAAGCACAAGCCATGGAGGAATGCTGTCCACAGGCTTGCTCCCCTGGCTCATGCCCATCCTGCCTTCTTATATGGTACACAATAACCTGCCCAGGGTGGCACTTCTCATTGAGGGCTGGGCCCTCCCACATTGCCTGACAATCAAGACAATACTCCACAGACGTGGCCACAGGCCAATCCAATGGAGCCAACTCCCCAATTGAGGCTCCCTCAACCCAGGTGTGTCAAGTTGACACTAAAGCTATCCAGCACAATTGACCCCTTGTCAACTTGACACAAAAACACATCACTATTAAACCACCACCTTTCCAGTTCTTATCCCCAAAGTATGATGTTAACATTAATCACAACCTAAGACAGTACATCCTTAAAAGCCCCACAGTCCTTAGAATGTCCAAACACTTAAAAGTTCACAGTGTATTAAAAGTCTCTTAACTGTGGGCTGCTGTAAAATCCAAACAAACCTATGGAAACTTGAGAACACACTATTAAATGAAAATCGGACAAGGAAGAAGTAAAGAATAAAACTTTAAAATTCCTAGAACTAAATTAAATGAAAATGCAGTACACCAGAATCTATGGGACAAAATGAAGACAATTCTAAGAGGAAAATGTATATTATTAACTGCCTACACCAGAAAACTGATCATGTCACACAAATAAATAAATGGTGAACCTGAAGGACTTGGAATGCCAGGAAGAAATAGCACCTAAAAAGATATAAATAAAGTCAAGGATGAAGATAATGGAATAGAAATGAAGCCAAATTAAACAAAAGAGAGATGACCCAAATTGAAAACTCAGAGATCAAAAGGGAAACATTACTACAGACCCTGAGGAAATTCAGAAACCATAAGTGCTTATTTTAAAAATTTATATTCCCAAGTGTTTCTTCTTGTGAAAAAAAAATAAATTGATGAACTCATGAAAAAAAATAAAAATTTATGTTTCACTAAACTAGAAAATTTAAAATAAATGGATAAAAGTTTACATATGTACTATCTACGAAATTTAAATCAAAATGACATAAATGACTTAAACAGATGCATAATAACCAATGAGATTAATGCAGTAATTAAAAATCTCCCAATTAAAAAGATCCCAGGACCAGATATATACAGTGCAGAATTCTACCAGATCTTCAAACAATAACCAGTACCCCTCATACTGATCCAGAAAATACAAAAGGATGCAATACTCCCAATTTCTTTCTATGAAGCTAGCATTACCATAATGCCAACACTAAAGACCTAACCAAAAAGGAATATTATAGGTCAATCTCTCTAATAAACATAGAACAAAAATTCTCAAATAATGCAAGAGCACATTTAAAAATGATTATCCATTATGATTAAGTTTGCTGCATCCTAGACATGTAGGGATAGTTCAACATTCATAAATTGATAAATGAAATCCACCACACAAAAAGACTCAAGAGAAAACACATGACAATCTATCTCATTAGATGCAGAAAAGGTCTTTGACAAAATCCAGCATCCATTCATGATAAAAGTAATAAAAAATCTAGGGATTCAGGAGACATATCTTTTTTTAATATTTTATTTATTATTTTTATTTTACATATGTGAGTGACTATGCCTACATGTATGTATGTGCCCTTGGAGGTCAGATGAGGGTGTCAGATCCGCAGAAACTGGAATTTCAAACAGTTATAAGCCATGTGCTGGAAATCAAACTCGGGTCCTCTTCAAGAACAGCCAGTTCTCTTAACCACTCCATCTCTCCATTCCTGGGGGACATATCATTAACACAGTAAAGGCAATATACAAAAAACCCACAGCCAATATCATACTACATGGAGAAAAATTCAAAGCATTCCCATTAAAGTCAGAAACAAGATCTCCACTATCTCCACTCCTGTTCAATATAGTGCTTGAAATCTTAGCTACAACAATAAAACGAATGAAGGAGATAAATGGGATACAAATTTGAAAGGAAGAAGTGTTGTTATTTGCAGATGATATGATTCTACATATACAAGACACTAGGACTCCACCAAAAAAGTCCTAAAACTGATAAACACATTCGGTAAAGTCACAGGATTAGAAAATGAAAAGTCAGTACCTTCCTACATACTAACAATAAATATACTGAGAAGGAAATCAGGGAAACAATCCCATTCACAATAGCCTCAAAAAATAAAATATAACTTGGAATAAATCTAACCAGGGAACTGAAGGACTTATATAATTAAAAAAAAAAGCTTTAAGACACTAAAAAAAGAAATTATAGAAAATAATACATGGAATGACCTCCAATGCTCATGGATCAGAAAGATTAATACTGTAAAATAGCCATCCTAAAAAAAAAAGCAATCTACAGAGTAAATGCCATACCTCTTAAAATTCTAACACAATTCTCTATGGACTTAGACTCAATTCTGAGTAACTGGGCTTAGAAGAATGCGCCCCTTTCCTGGAAGTGCCCACACTGGGGAGGAACAAGAGAGGAGATAAAAGAAAGTAGAAATAAAAGTCCCATGCCTCTTAAGATCAGAGATGAGGTCTTCCTAGCATCTACCCAGGTATATGTCTATATAGGCAGAACATATGTCCTATATGATTTAGGAATATTTACGTATTTTAATTATGTTAATCTTCATTGTTCCGCTTTCCTCAATGACCTAATTAGCCCTAGTAATTTGCTAAATCCTATACTACATTTTTAATATTTTTATTGAGCTTTTGTACATTTCATACAACAGTTCTTTTTTTTTTTTTTTTTTTTTTTTTTTTCTTTTTTTTTTTTTTCCGCATCTTTCATGTTTATTTTTTTTTTATTTTTTACATACGTGATAATCAATAGAGATAAGCATCCTTCGTGCAAAAAACCAATCGCAGGCTGTTTGCCAAAACCCCCCAGTCCCACCATTCAGTGGGAGTTGACAGGTTGTTTGTTCAATCAAAGTTGATCAAATGTTGTCCAACTACATCGCTGTAGTTTTACGTTCACCCCAATTGCAGGCCTTTACATTCTACCCCGCCCCTCTTCGCAGATTAGTTCCCTGGCTTAGTAAAAGGGGCACAGTGATGAGAAGTAAAAACTGTCTCCTCTGCTGGAGCTGTTGACTTGATTCTGGTCACTCTGGCTGTTTCCTCATGGGTGACAGTTTGTCAGGGAGTACCTTTCGATCCTATTATGAACACAAGCAATTAGAGAATAGGTATTTAAGCAGCACTAATAGTTATGTAGGTTACTTTGGCTAGACACATATGTTTGGATGAAATATTTAATCTCATGAATATACATTTTTCCCTCTGTTAGTAAATTACAGGGTCTTCCTGTGGCTTATAACATCTTCCCTAACCTGTAGAGGATGTAGGCTTGTGGCAATCAGCCATGGGTATTCCACACAGGAGAGAGCCAACAGCCAATTAGATTTGGGATAAACACGACACATGGCTGGCCTCTGCTCGCAGTATTTCCCAGGCAGGTGAAGTGATAGCTGGTGCTGTGGTGAAGAGTTTTGCTTGACTCAGGGAGACCCGTAGTTGCTTTCATTGGTTTGTGGCCTGTGGGGAACACTCGCTCGGGGCATTCCAGCGACCGCTGTACCCTTGCATGTAGCGGTCTCTAAACGATCCCTCCCATGTTTAACGTCAGGTCGTTGAAAGCAGGGTCTTTTATCGCCTCTCCCCCTGCAGTATCCCAACTAGGGGCAAGGAGCCCTTGACCTTTTGTGGGGCTCTGGCGTCCCCTGGCCAAATCTCCAGTTGTAGAACCATCCATTGCTGATGTCAGACTCTTCGCATAATATATATTTGCCTAAGTGGCATAGCCCACAGGCTTTATTATTTTATATTTGGTTTCTGAACAGAGTATAATCACTTAGGTTCACAGTTCTTATGTCTATAGTCATTAAAGAAGGCAATTTTTACCACCGTTTATAAGAGATTACACTCTATTATAGATTAGGTTGTCTCCAATTTACAGTTGAAAATGACATCATCAACTCATATTTTCTCCTTGTTCCATGGGGTTGGGGGGAGGCAAGAAAGTCATATCAAAACCTTTGTTGCACCTAGAAGGTATAAGTTTCATTAGGACTCATTATAGATAGTTGTTACATGTAGGATCCACAGAAGGGTTCGATGTTTATGGCAATCTGAGGCTTTTCTTCCTTTCAGTGTTCAGACGGGTCAACCTTTCAGTTGCCACTTTTTGGTACATCCTACTCAATGCAAAGCTGTATCTTTTCCTTCTCAGCCGTTAAGTTGGTGACATTTTGTCCTGCATACAACAGTTCTTAATCAAATCTAGACCCCTGCCCCCATCCATGCCTCCACCCTCCCCCAACCAGACCTGATGTGTTCTACCACCAGTCAAGTCCCATCCAGTCAAGCATTTGTACCCAGATGTCCCTCAGTGCAATTTTATATATAAGATGGTCTAGTGCAGCCATGTAGAGATCTTAAGGAAGGTCTACTCTCCCTCACTCAGCAGCAATCATTCTCCAAATAGTTTCCAGGCTGGGGCCAGCTGGTTGCCCATTTCCCTAGCTCAGTGAGAATTGAGGGATGCACCGGTATTTTCTGTTCCACTATGATCCATGAGCCTCACGTGTAGAGTCCAGTGTAGATATATCACCTAGGAGTACATATCTCTCAGACATATATTCTCTGTGTGTGACCAGTTGTGGAACTCTGCAGTCTCCACCTATTGAGTAAGTGTTCTCAGCAAAAGCAATCTCTAAGTTCTTTTCCAAAGGAAAGGACAGAAGGCTAGATCCAACAGAGTTTGGTTTGTCACATTAAAAATTATGAATCTTATCAGAGAGAGTGTGCTAAAGGAAGTACCAGGACTGGGATTTATTTATGGCTCCAATGACTGAGCATAGATAACAGACAATATCTACTTAGTCGTACATTTCTAAAAGAAGTAGTACTTACAACATTTTATCCTTTTTTTCAGTCCATTTCCAGAGTCTTGAGATTGTATGTGCTGCTTAAAAGTGTTCAGCACTTATATGAAATCTCTGTTTTAACTATCTTGACATGTAGAATGAAGGAAAAAAATTGGTTCTCTTTTGGAGCAGAGTTGTAGCACACTCTGAACTGCCTGACTGCTCTTTTATTGTAAATTTCAGAAACTACTTGCTGTAAGGAACCAGGGTTCAAAACACAACACCTTCAGTCCTCTGGGAGCTTGTCTATATGTGCTTACAGCAATGGTGACAGCATGCACAAGGCCCATGCTGACTCAATAATATAAAAACCCAGCATAGAACTGGGGAAATGGGCAGCAGAACCCAACTTTACCTGAGGAAATTTTGGCAACTAATTACTGCTGGGTGGGGGAGAATTGATCTTCTTCAAGTGAGTGACTTTAGATAGGCTGAGTAGACTCTGGTGGATGAACTTGCAGCCAGAAACATCTGGGAACAAAGCTTGATGAGATAGGCCTTAACATATATGACAGAATCCATGAAATCTGGTTAGGGGATTATGGAGAGTGCTGGGGATGTGGATGGGAGTCTAAACATGACTAAGATCTATTATATGAAATGTACAAATACTCAATAAAAAGATACATTAAAATATTTGTTATATGAAATGTACAAAAACCCAATAAAATTATACATTTATAAAAAATTTTAAAAATCATAACAAAAATAATCCTGAACAGTAAAAGGACTGCCAGCAGCATAACCATCTCTGACCTTAAATTATGCTGTGGAACTAAGTAGTAAAAGCAGCATGGTACTGGCATGGAAACAGACACACTGATCACTGGAGTAGAATTGAGGAACAGAAATAAGTCAAATTCCCATCACTTGATTTTTGACAAAGGAGCCACAAATACAGACTGGAGAAAAAATAGCATGTTCAACAAATTGTGCTGGTCAAACTGCATAGCTACATGTAGAAGAAGATGGGATTGGGCCTCCCACTTCAGACTCAAGCATGTTTATCTCAAAATGTTCTCCAAGTGCCTATACTGAGCCAGGCTGCACCCCCCCCAATCTGTTACAGGGAAGAAGAATACAACAGAAGAGCCAAGTATAAAGGTATTGTTTTCTTAAGAACTGTGGGAAAACTTAGTTAAGATGGGATGGATTCTAAGCCAATGGTACCTCCCTGGCCACACTCATGGAGTGGGGTGTAGTGACAAAAAGACTTAGCATTCGGCCCTGAGAATTGAGTCATGATGGATATTTAAGCAGACATGTTGGAATAAAATCTCTCTCTGCATTTGAACCTCAACCTGCATACACGTGGTGTGCTTTCCTGCACGTATTTTCCACATGGGTCGCCCCAGGATTAAGTGATCCCTGCCACAAATCTTGGCAGCAACACCACAATTAGCGTCCAAACATGGGGCAGAAGGAAACCTTGACAACTTAGGTATGCATACCCCTAAATCTTGCCTTTTTCTTCTCTCTCTCCTGATATCTATCTGTTGTAGTGGAGCCATCTTTCCTGATGGTTTTGGTGGATGCAACAGTGGTCTGAGGGCATGTGGCTTTGTACACGTGGAGGAGAGCAGCCTACCTCTGATTTGGTTCAGAGGGAGCACCCAGTGCCTTCCAGACATGTGCCTCCTGGCGTGGTCACTCCTGCAGGCTATAAAAGCCAGTGACCTCAAGGCTGAATTTAATATTAAGGTTTAGCAGTTATGCTTGGCCTTAAAAACAATTTTTCCCATAATTCTACAGATCTGAAAAACTTTATGGTTTTAAATTCCACCCCCCCAAAGAAAGACTCCTGCTGTGAGGAATGGCTCCTCAGGCTCCTCAAGTTCAGTTCCAATCTTAACTTGTTCATATGTAAATTTTCTCCTGGTAGCTCTCCTCAACCTGAGCCCACTTCTTTCTGTTGCAAATTAAGGCCTTGCATGGGACCTCCCTCTTTCAAGAGCATCCTCTTCCAGATAATTTCAAGCCTTGGCCATTTTTCTCTTAAATTTTGTATACAAAATCTGTTTTTGAACAAAATTGTGTTGCTCTCTTGTCTTCTTATGGGTTCTTTCTAAATCTAACTCTTCTTACCAAAAACCTGCCAGCTATTTGTAGATCCAAGGTTGGGATTTAGCTAATAATAATTCAAATCCAGCTCAGCATGTTTAACTTAAAGTGTAATATTTTTACTTAAACCCCGGGTACCCTAGCTTTGATTGATTTAATTTTATCTTGTTCCTTTTAAATGTGTTTCACCTTAAAAATCTCTTCTCACAGAATTCTAGATCACACGTGGTCTGAGCTCTGGCCTGGTGCCATAAACCTGCCTGCTGTGCATGCATACCAGCTGCCACACTGAGCACATGGCATCTAAATCATGCCCTTTAAATTTTGATTTTAGGTAATATTCTTTTGATTTCAGCATTTTGGAAACAGGATAGATGGATTTCTAGGAGAATTTACAGGCCTTGAAGTTCTAACAAAACAGACGTGCTCCGATAAATTGTCTTCTTTAAGGAATATTGGTAAAAGTCTCTTTAACAACATAAATTGATATTTTGGTTCAATTTAAATAAGAAATTTTTGAAAAACTGTTTTATGTTTCTTTAAGCCCATCTTCAAGCTATGTGTATGTGTGAGTGAATGTGAGTTCTCACTTTTAATTCATTATAATCCTACAGGCTTAAATCTGTTTAGCTGACTATAAACAAAAATAGATTCAATTCATAAAAAATGTTTGTTTTATACCCCTTAGTGTTAACAATTTTTAATTGGGTTTATAGTATGCATATTATTCAGTTTAATGATAGATTGTTGTTAATTATTATTAGTAATTGTTATTAATAGTTATAGTTATTATTATTAGATATTAATAATTGATAAAAATTCATTCTAATTGTAAATTGCTCATCGTTGTTGGATATTATTGACAATTATTATTCATAATAATTATTAATTATTGTGACTAATAACGGTTAATAATTAATAATGATTATTAATAATTAATAATGGTTATAATTGTGATTATTGTTGTGATTGTGATAATCATTATACTTCTTCCAAAGTCCTTAATAGCAAGAAAAGATGGATCATTCCAAGACTACAAACAACTTTGGCTTGTCTACTTTTGGGAATCCTCAATCTTTAGATTTGTAAATAGCATAGGGACAGTTAGGCTTAGCAGAGGGACAGCTTAAGAGTAATTAACCAGAAGGGACAGGATAGGGAAAGAATAGTAAACTTTAGGTATAGTTCATTGAAGGCAAGTTGATGCAAATGAGCCTAAGAGTGGCATATGGATCTCAGCTGTTTCATGCATTACTAGGACATTTATTCTAATTATGTAAAAATAACCCTATAACAACTTATAAAAATTTCATGTTTTTCATTGGACATCAAACGATATGGCTTTCTTCTCTTACAGGTCAACCTAACAAATCTTTCTTATGTATGTATGTGTGTATGTATATATGTATGTATGTGCACGCACACGCATGTACAGATGTGTGTACTTGTGTTCTAAGTATATTTCAATGTTAACAGCCATGATACCAGTAAAAACATTGCCTCTGAGTTGGAACGTGGCCCTTCCTTCTCAAGATGCAAATTTATATTAAACAGCAAAAACATAATTCAATTTCAACAAAGGTTATGGGTAATCTATTAAAAATATTAAAATAATGGATCTACACTGCCACCTACTGGTTACACTCTTTCAACATCTAAAACAAAGATGCAACCAGGTTTTCATTGTATTAAAGTGTTAATAAGTTTTAGGTTATTTGGGAATAAAAAATAAAAGGTATAAAATTTTTTAATTTTAAAAAAATAAAAAAATTAAATTCCAATTAACATCATTGCGGAATTTGCGGCCGCCATTTTTCTTTTTAAATTTTTTGCACACCTACAGGCTAAGCCTGCATTTTGTTCAGATGACCAGTGGGTAGCTGGTGTTGAGGCCTGCATTTCATTTGGGTGACCAGTTGGTTTGGAAAAAAGCTCCCTTTGCAGAGCACCAACCTGGGAAGCTGGTGTGAAATTCCTGTCCTGGGCTTGGGCAGGTGGAAAGTTATGGCCAAGAGTGGGAAACGTGTCTTGTTATCCCAGGCTAAGGACCCGAGTAGGAAATTACCTCTCTGGTCAGGTCACAGAAGTGACCAACTGACCTCTACGCAATGAGGCCAGTTCCCCACAATGTCCACAAAGTGGGCACTGTGTGTCCCTCTCCCCTTAGCAGGACTGCAATACACCTGTTTGCGACAAAGGAAGCTCCTAGAAGCTCCCACAAAAAATAAATCAAGATGGTAATGATGGTAACGACTTCTCATGGGACATATCTAGCCAGTCTTTAATTAACTGATGGGCCTAAGAACTGTAAAAGAAAATTTTATTAAGAGCTAGATATTGAAAAATCTTTAAAGCAGGTTTTCATTCTAGGCCTGGAGAAGGCCAAGAGCTTGGAGGAAGATAGTTATTAAAACCTACTTTGTAAGGTTTGCAGTTTAAAATGGTAATACATTTGAACTAATTGGGAATATAGAATGTTAATTGTTTTATTTACAATCTGTATTGAATTTCCAACAATAACTTTGGGGTTAAGATACACAAATGGTCTCTATATTTTTCTGTGTTAATACAGTATCATGTTGTAACATTTTTCCTTTACTTGTAGGATAATTTAAAGAAATTAAGTTTAAGTTCACTTCCCAAATAAGTAGCATACAGTCAATGATAGACAATTTGGGTAAATTTAATAAAAACTTACACCTTGGTTCCTGTTTATGGCTATGTGTAATACAACTTAGACATCTATAAGTCAAAATGAAAATTTTAAAAAACAAAAAGAGGGAGGTGGTATAATATTCCTTCTGTATTCCAAACCTTTTGATAAATTTTCAATTTTGAGGTCTTGAAACTAACAATGGGAGGAGATTTATATGTTCCCACAGGTAAAAACACCAACCTAAATGCCAGAAAGTGTACAACTTTTGGCTGTGCAGGATGGACTGGGAAATGCCAGCAGAACCTATCTGAACATGAAAGAAAAAGGAACCTCAGATTGCCTGAGTCACAGACACTGAGCATCTATCTGAATTGTATTTGGGATAACTGTTTATAATGTGGTCTAATGAAGTTTACCTTCCAGATGCTGAGAAACCTTCCTACCTCTTCCCTTTTATAGGAAAAAGAAAAACATGATGGTAATGAAGTCATTCCCTAACTGTAAATTAGAGCCAACTGTTATAGTGGTAATTTCTTATAAGACAGGTATAACTACCTTCTTTATTGTGAAAGGATAATTCTCTATTTAGAGCCAAATATAATAGTAAAGTCTTCATAAGCTGTGTAACTAAGCAAAATATATTAATACAGGAGAGCTCTGACGTAAGCAATGGATTATTCTGCCAAGGAGATGTTGGCTAGGGGACCCAAGCCCCCAAAATTATAAAGGCCTTTTGCCTATAAAAATGGGATATCTGCAAGGAGAAAGGCAGTAAGTCCCTGTTGTCGAAGACCTGGTGTAAGCATGAAGAAATGTATTGAGACGTCACTTGCTAATGTACAGTTGGCCTCTGAAATGCCAGAGAGCGTTACCAAAGGCCACCAATGCAATAAAGCAAAATATTGGTCTCTTTGAGTCAAGCAAGACTCCTCTGTCAGTATCAGCTATACTTCAACTGCCTGGAGATACTGTGTAACAGTGGCAGCCATGTCTCTCTCTCTCGCTCTCTCTCTCTCTCTCTCTCTCGCTCTCTATATGATATATAGAGATATATATATATTATATATATAAGATCCCAAGTCTGATTGGTTGTTGGCTCTCTCATTGGAGGAATAATTCATGGCCGATGCCACAAGTTTATTTCCTCTAGTGGTTAGGAGATGATATAAGCCACAATAAGAACTTGTCACCCTTTATAGAGAAACCACAGTTTGTGTCTATGCTCACAGCTTAGCTTGCCATAATAGTTAGTACTGTTTAAATACCTGTTTAAATGCCTGTACATCTAATTGCTTGTGCTTTGTTAATAGGATTAAAAAGATACCCTGGATAAGCTGTCAACCCATGAAGGGAAACAACCTGAACAGTGCAAAATGACATCTCCAGAGAAAATACACTGCTTTGCTTCTCACCCACTTGTGCCCCTTTCCCAAAGCCTAGGGAACAACTTGCAGAAGAGAAGGCATGGTAGAATGTAAGGGCTGTGGAGAGATTGGGGTGAATCATGAGACTACAGCGATATAAACTGGACTCCTATTTGATCAACATGCTTGTGCATATAAGCTTCTCCAATTGGACTATGGGAACCTTTGGTTGTTCAAAGTATAAACATAGATACTTGCTAATTGGTTTTACATGAATGTTACTTACATTCATTGCTTATGCTTGACAATCAGCTTACTTAATGGCTGGGATTTTCGGATATTAGTTGGCCTTAGTGTGAAAATAAAGTTTCAGGTCTGACCTGTCCCCCAATGCCTAGCACTCAAAACAGGCTTGAGCAGCTGGCTATTCAAAACTCAGGTTCCTTTGGGTTGTTAGCCTCACCCATGGGCTCCCCTGCCTCTCAGAAAAATTAAAAAAAAAAATTAAAAGAGTGAGATGTGGGAAAACTTAGTTAAGATGGGTTGGATTCTAAGCCAATGGTACCTCTCTGGCCACACCCATGGGGTGGGGGAGTGTAGTGATGAAAAGATTGAGCATTCGGCCCTGAGAATTGAGTCATGATGGATATTTAAGCAGACATGTTGGAATAAAATCTCTCTCTGCATTTGAACTTCAACCTGCGTACATGTGGTGTGCTTTCCTGTGCATATTTTCCACATGGGTCATCCCAGGATTAAGTGGACCCCGCCACAAATCTCGGCGGCAACACCACAAAGAAAAGTTAAGAAATCAACTATTTCCAAGAGAGGTTACTATTCTTTATCTCATGATATGTCTATAGTAAAAACAACAAATTGGAGGCTCTATTTTGCCACAGTAACAAGGAAAGTGACTAACAATGACTAAATCAAATGTGTAGTAACTGAAAAGTTATTTGACTACTTAATGAAAAAACATGATAGATTAAAGAAATAAAAAAAGACTTTCAATCCATAAAGAATACAGAGAGGACTCTCTGCCTAAAATCTCCTCAGTCAGCAATTCCAGCATTACAGTTTTCCTAAGCTGACTTCTGCTGGATGTTGTAAACATCAATTTGATAATGTTTTACTGTGTACCTACTACTTCTCCCTCTCTGCTATTTATACTCATTCAAATCCTAAAGAATGGTTTTGATAGAACATTCTCTCAACAGTATAAATCGAAAAAGATATTTAGCTGTCCTGTGTTTTCTATATGGTCTACCTGGGAACTTACAAAGTCCCATAATTTGATAATATATACACAGATATTATTAAGTTATTGCATTAGTCTGTGTACGTAATTTGTATTCAATGTTAATTTAATCAGATAATGTTGCACAGCACTATCTCCTAAGCCAAACAACAGCATCTTCATTACTTCAGCTGTGCCTATATGCAAAAGATCATCAGAATTGGGCTTGCTAGCTATGGCTATTACTTCATAAAGTCAGGGTTAAACAGGGTCATTGGAACTTCACTTCACCTGAGTGTCCAGTCATTCCTCCCAGCCAGTTGTACACAATTCTGCCCTGATCACATGTGGCCTCCTGGTCTTGGGGAAAAATGAAAATATATGAGCTGAGGAGAGGCAGTTTCATCCATGAGGCTGTGGGAAAGTTATCAAGGGACTATGGGACGTGTCCTAAAATGTCCTGTACTCCACACTGACTTCCCAGTGCGGCTGCTCTCAGGTCATACATGCACCTGTCAGTAACTGCTCTCCCATGCTCTATAGGTAAGCTCAATGAACTCATTAGTTCCACAGGGTGAGTTTTAGTATAATCAAACATTGGTTTGTCCCTAAAAGCTTAGGAAAGGAGTAAGCATTACTTAGTTCCTCCAGGAAGAAAATTATCATAACAATATTCCATGTCTCAAGGAATTTAGAAAGAAAACCAGTAAGTAAAAGGTGTTAGAGGGGTATGGAAATGGAGATATTTTAGTAAAGAAGGGGTTTTGTATGAAGATTAAAATGACTGGATGACTCCAGAATGGAAAAGTTTGTGTGAGTTATGAAGGTCTGAGTAGGTTTCTTAAGGTATATTAAAAAGGTGACTTGGGGCTGGAGAGATAGCCTAGCGGTTAAGAGTACCGACTGCTCTTGCAGAGGACCCGGGTTCGATCCCCAGCACCCACATGGCAGCTAAGAACCATCTGTAACTCCAATTCTAGCAGAACTGCAGTTCCAGGGGAATCCAAGACCATCTTCTGACCTCCGCAGCATTGCACAACACGGGTACACAAACCTACATGCAGACAGTACACTCATACACATACAAAAGTAAATTAAAAGTAATAATAATAAAATAAAATAAATAAAAAGGTGACTTGAAGATTATACATAGACATTCTTAAATTTTCTAAGACCGAAGTTCAGCCAAACCTCTACTTAAATTAATGGAGCTACTGATGTATTCTTCTTAAAGATAATGGCTAGCTTAGAGAACAAAATATATGTTCAATTAAAGTCTATTTAATAGCATTTACCCTTCTGCTCTAGCTTTACCTACATATTATACAGTAAGTAAAAGTACCAGACTGGTATTACTAACCTTGAGGGTGTTCAATAACCATAGTTGGAAGCCTAAAACTAATGTGATTAGGGAGATTTAAAGGGACAATATTTTGCCCACTTGCCCTCCACAGTCAACTAGGTCCCAGGGGACTATGGGGCATCTCTAAAAATGACCTGTATCTGTGGTGAGTCACCTGTAGTCTTGTTCTTGAAGACCATGGACACTTCACTAGGTGGACTTGAGTCAGTGTCTAGTCACAAAGAGGAGGGTCAACACAGAGGAAATTTTTTCCTCAACTTTAAGTAAAGCCATGACCAAGCAAAGCCTTTGACTTGCCTTCATATATATTGAGCTCCTAAAAGCAAGGCTAAAGGAGTCAGAGGTTCTTCCAAGCCCCAAGTGATCCTGAGGACCAGATCCTCAACTGACCTTGACAATATAAGGGAAATTGGTTAATATGGCCAACTGCATGGTCTTAAACATGTTAAAGAAAATATATCCAAAGGATAAAAGGATTTGGAACTATCTTTTTTTTTTTTTTTTTTTTTTTTTTTTTTTTGTCGTTTCGGAAGACAGGGTCTCCCTGCAGCACCAGCTTGTTCTGGAAACTTACTCTATAGACCAGCTGGCCTTGAACTCATAAGATCCACCTGCCTCTGCCTACCCAAGTGCTAGGATTAAGGCGTGCACCACCACGCCCAGCTGGAAGTATCTTTAAGAGTCCAAGAGATTACATTTCCCAGACATTTGTCTTAAGTTCATATGAGATGTTATTTAGAAACTTCTCACTAATGATTTTCTTCTTGATAAGAAAAATGCTGCCCAGATATAAAACCTCAGACCTTGGCCCAATTAACACTGTGGTGCCCGTTCTGGCAGCCAAGAGAACAATGCCCCATTATTGTTGTAAAGTGGTAAAAATTAAATGATAGCGAAGGTGTTTTCCCCCTTATTCTATAAAAAGCCTTTTTGGAGGGGCTTCAGACTGTGATTCTGGACATTGTTTTAACTGTAAAATTAGATGATAGATAATTTTTTTCTCTTCTTCTCTAAAAGCCATTTTGGAGGGGCTTCAGACTGTGATTCTAGCCATTATGACAGCTATTAAAATACCTGAAAGTGCCAGGCCATGGTGGTGCACGCCTTTAATCCTAGCACTGGGAGGCAGAGGCAGACCAGATCTTGCGAGTTCAAGGCCAGCTGGGCTGAAGGGAGACACTTTTCTCCAAAAAAAAAAAAAACAAGCAAACAAAAAAACCTGAAAGGCAATTCTTTTTTGTTTTGGTTTTGGTTTGTTTTTTTAAAGGTATTATTATTTTTAATATTATAATTTATTTTTTATTGTTGTTAAAACGTTTTTTCATAAATCATACACCATTTTTCAATCAAATTTAAGAGGGGACTTCCCTTTCCATACCCTATACCCCTGAGTCCCCTCCTGCACCCCTACCATACGTGTAAATATATATACATATATATATATATATATATATATATACACACACACATATATATACACATACATATGTACATACGAATATCCCCATATCACCTAAATTGGAGGATTTTTTTTTTTTTTTTGCGAAAAGATGTCATGTTTTCCTTAAGGAAGTGCTCGGAGGTTCCTCCCTGGCAATCCCAAACAACCATCAATCCTGCCCTTGTGCTCCACACTGAGGTCTTTCCATCCCATGGTCCCCCAAATGAAGTCCATTAAGCATGCATCCTGTCTTGATCCTCCTGCACTGGCCTCTATGATACAACCCAGGTAATCCAGCAATAGCAGTCTATACTCTGATGAGGCTGAAATCCCCTTAGCTGCTTAGTCCATAAGCTAGGTATCTCAGTAGTCCCCATCTGGCATTGGAGGTTTGGAGGATTCTTGGAGAGACATGAGTCCTCAGTCCATATTGGAGGTTTAAAAAGCTGTGTCTCATGGCTTTGATGAGCGGCAAAAGCAGTGGCAGCCACAGAGTAAATGCACTTCCAGTAAGAATTGAAGACAGGCCTAACAACAGTGCTCTTTCTTTTTTTTCTTTTTGTCTTTTTACTAAGATCTCAAGTTTTATATCTGAAGTACAATTTCCCTGGTCTTATTATTTCTGGTTTTACTTTCCCTTTGGATGCTTAAGGCCACACAGTGCAAATTAACCAAGGTTTTTTTTGTTGTTTTTTTTGTTTGTTTGTTTGTTTGTTTTTTTGAGGTCGTTGAGGATCTGGTCCTCAGGGGGTCTCTCAGGGGTTTTATTGGAGGTAGGAAGGTGGGAGCTCCTGGCTCCTTACCTGAAAGCAATTCTTGAGGTCATCATTCTTGAGTCCAACATTGGAGGCCAAAAGAAAAATAAGGACCCCAATAAGTTGGGAGCCCTCATCAAAGGATTCAAATGGACTTTTATTTAGACATTCAAAAATACCTGCCATGAGGCTGGAAAGACGGTTCTCTGGGTAAGAGCACTGGCTGTTGTTGCAGAGGCTCTGGGTTTGATTCCCAACACCCCTATGGTAGCTAACAACTGTCCATAACTCCAGTTCCAGGGGATTCGAAACCCTCTTCTGACCTCCACAGGCATTTCATGACACAGGTAAACTTACATATATGCAGGCAATACATTCATACACATACAATAAAAACTAATACACTTTTTAAAAAATACTCACCTGTTTTGGCTTCTCCTGGTTCCCTCCCTAGAACTTGCAATGCTAACACTCACGTTTCTTCCCTCTCAAATCTCTCAGTTAAGGATTCCTCTTCCTCCTTTCAGCTAACAGTTATGTACTTTGGGGTATTTTAGTAGGCATACTAAAGGGGTACCTCAATTGCTATACCCGATGCCTCCAGTGGAAGACACCAGAAAAGTCATCACCCACAACACCCTACTGCCAATTACAGTGACCTCTTCTTCTTTTTAATTTTATTCATTTTTTATGTGTATGAATGTACTGTCTGCATGTAGGTTTGTGCACCCGTGTCATGCAATGCCTCGGAGGTCAGAAGAGGGTGTCGGATTCCTCTGGAACTGGAGTTAAAAACAGTTCTCAGCTGCCATGTGGGTGCTGGGAATTGAGCCCCGGTCCTCTTCAAGAGCAGTCAGTGCTCCTAACCACTAGGCCATCTCTCCAGCCCCCTACAGTGACCTCTTCTAAGGGGAGTATGATAAAAACTGGAGATAGAAATTGGCTGGGCAGTTTGGGGGAAAAAAAAAAAAAAAAGAAAAGTAACCAGTTTCTTCTATGGCTAAAAGCCAAAAATGTCAGGCTAGAGAGATGATTCACCTATTAAAAGCACTGGCTGTTCTTGCAGAGGACCCAGGTTTGAATCCCAGCACCCATAGGGCATCTAACAACCAACTGTAACTCCAGTTCCAGGGGATCCATGTACTCTTCTAACCTCCGTGGTCATTGCATGACATTGGTACACACATGCAGGCAATACGCTCATACACATAAAATAGATAGTAAACAATAAAGAAATGCCAAAAATATCTTTCCGTCCCCTGGCAGCCCACTCTGTGGCAAAGGCTGGAAATGCTGATATTATTTGAGGGCTCTTATATGATTTCTAAAAGGCTTTTCAGTTATCTTTTAGGGGGGGACTTATAGTGGAAGATCAACCACCTGGTCAGAGCCACCTCTAGGAAGGTGGGTTCGCCTTAAGTCATGCTAAAGAGATGGGTGGAACACCCAGTGTGCTAATGAGATGGAGAGCTTTCCCTGCCCAGAATCTTCACGTCTTAGTCAGTGTCTCTGGAGTGGGCAACAGACATAGCTCTTCTTAAGTCTGCCTGTCTTTCTGAATTTTTCAGAAAAGCATAACTTTTCTTCTTCTTTTTTTTTTTTTTTTTTTTTTAGCTGGAAGTATCTTTAAGAGTCCAAGAGATTACATTTCCCAGACATTTGTCTTAAGTTCATATGAGATGTTATTTAGAAACTTTCACTAATGAGATTTTCTTTCTTGATAGAAAAATGCTGCCCAGATATAAAACCTCAGACCTTGGCCCAATTAACACTGTGGTGCCCGTTCTGGCAGCCAAGAGAACAATGCCCCATTATTGTTGTAAAGTGGTAAAAATTAAATGATAGCGAAGGTGTTTTCCCCCTTATTCTATAAAAAGCCTTTTTGGAGGGGCTTCAGACTGTGATTCTGGACATTGTTTTAACTGTAAAATTAGATGATAGATAAATTTTTTCTCTTCTTCTCTAAAAGCCATTTTGGAGGGGCTTCAGACTGTGATTCTAGCCATTATGACAGCTATTAAAATACCTGAAAGTGCCAGGCCATGGTGGTGCACGCCTTTAATCCTAGCACTGGGAGGCAGAGGCAGACCAGATCTTGCGAGTTCAAGGCCAGCTGGGCTGAAGGGAGACACTTTTCTCCAAAAAAAAAAAAAACAAGCAAACAAAAAAACCTGAAAGGCAATTCTTTTTTGTTTTGGTTTTGGTTTGTTTTTTTAAAGGTATTATTATTTTTAATATTATAATTTATTTTTTATTGTTGTTAAAACGTTTTTTCATAAATCATACACCATTTTTCAATCAAATTTAAGAGGGGACTTCCCTTTCCATACCCTATACCCCTGAGTCCCCTCCTGCACCCCTACCATACGTGTAATTTTTTTGTCTTTTCGAGACAGGGTCTCCCTGTAACCCCAGCTGTCCTGGAACTCACTCTGTAGACCAGGCTTGCCTTGAACTCACAAATATCCACCTGCCTCTGCCTCCCAAGTGCTAGGTTTAAAGGCGTGCGCCACCACGCCCGGCTATAACTTTTCTTCTTGATTTGTCTTTTCTAACCACACTTTCCCTAATGCTCTGGGCTGCCTCCGACATCTTGGATCTCTTCCCCTCTCTGACATGTGACTGCTGGTCTGTGGTGTCTGACATCTTGGATATCTTCCCCTCTCCGCCACATGACTGCTGCTCTGCAATGTCTGACATCTTGGATCTCTTCCCCTCTCCGCCACGTAACTGCTGGTCTGCCATGTCTGAGCTCCAATGCCAGTTTCACATGGACATGGATTTATGCTTCATTTCTCCTTCTCCCTTCCCCACCCCACCCCTCTGTTTCCCTCCTCAAAGAAATTTACAGCTTGCCTGCCCTAATAATTTCTTCTTAAATAGATACAGCAGCTCAGTTTTTAACCTCTCACATAGCCAGAATGTGTGGAGCTTAAGTTAATTGAGTTAGGCCTTTAAAGTTATGGATGTTCCTTTCTCTAAACATCATCTTGTGATAATCCAGAATTAGAGATGAAAAATTAGAATCTCACAAAGAGATAGAAGTTAAGGCTGCAATACAGCATTGAGGAGAAGGTTGACCATATTTTCTCTAACTTAGAGTTTTTGGCTTCACAAAGAGCAATTAAAATAATAACAGAGCAAGAATCCTTAGGAAGCAGATAGGAAAAGGAAAAGAGTGTCATGCTGGGGCATGGTGGCCCACAACTTTAATCCCAACACTTGGGAGGCAGGGGCAGGTGGATCTCAGTGAGCTCAAGGCCAGCCTGGTCTACATAGTGAGTTCCAGGCCAGCTGGGGCTACAGGGAGACCCTGCCTCAAAAAGACCCAAAAAAAAAGCAGTTAAACACCATGTAGCACACAGCTTTAATACCAGCATGTTGGACTGCAGAGGTGCAGAGGTAGATGTGAGTTCTAGGCCAGCCAGGTATACATAATGAGATCCAGTCTCAAAGTAAAAATGGAAAAAGGAAAGAAAAAGCAGGTAATCAGAAATAGCCGAGATCACCTTTAAGAAGGCTAGTATAGAAGTGGTCAACCCTAAGGGTTTGGAGATCTAAAACGCACTATTATGGGGAGTTGCTTTCCCACTGTTTCCTGGGGTTTCCCCCACGTTTATCAAATATGGAAGAGGAAGGGGGCTCAAGACACTGAATAATATCTTTTATGTGTGACTTACCAGCTGAGTCAATAAATCCTTCTGATGCAGGAATAGAGCATGAATGACTGTAGGTAATTCCTATCTTCAGTTGCCAGTGGCATTCATTTAGCACTACATGGATCTTTGACCAGAAAACAGAAGCAAAGACGTCAAAACAGTATGCAAAATCAAACTTGGTAAAACAGATCAACTAAGTTGAGGCACAAGGAGTCAGATGCTCTGTAGGCAGATAGACAGTAAAAAGAGGTTCTAGGCAAATTAATGTACCTTTTACTTAAACATTTAAGATAGCTGACTTCCAAGGTTTTCTCTCTTTCTAAGACTAATATTTTGTGGTCTTTTTCCCACCAGAAAAATCCATTTGGCAGAATTTTCAAATCTCTAACCAGAGGACACTAGTGGCTAAAACCAATCCCCATAGATAGCCCAAACCAGCTAATTCTGAGGGAGAAAGGGAACCCATCCCACCTCCAAGCATATGAACCCAAGCAGCCAAGAAGACTTGGTTATCGGCTCAAGTTTCCTGCCCTACCCCCTGGTAAGTCTATCTCTTTGTGTATGTGTGTGTGTGTATGTGCATGTGTGTGTGTGTGTGTGTGTGTGTGTGTGTGTGTGTGTGTGTGTAAGTATATGGGTATATGTGTGTGTATGTGTGTGTGTGTTTTCAATAAACTGGATGTGTATTAAAACCTTACTTTAAATTGGAAAAGAAAAGGAATCCATTCCAGCAACCTTAGGTGACAACACCCTGACAGTAGGAAATTCATCTGTGATCTTCCAGGATGTTTCTAGCATCTTAGAATGAATGTAGGGTTGGGGGACCTCCAGCCAAAACCTATGTGCTGAACGCCCCAGGCTGGCTTTGCGTTTCTTCTCCATTCTTTGAACAACTAACAAGGAAAGTTTCCCCTAGACACTGCCCCCTTTGAAATTTAATGTCTATTTATTAGAGGGCAAAAGAGTTCATTCAGAGAGCGCTCACTGAAATATCTTACTGGCAGCAAGTCCCAGGGTTAATACTGCTGACCTCCTACAATTTAATACTCCTGGTTCCAGGGAAACTTCATGAATTTTACCCCAGATGAAGTTGAACTTCATATTTTTATCCTTGTAATCATCATCTTGTCTTATTAATAATGGGACTCTTGATGCTTTCTACCATATATCTCTATTTTCACCTTGCCTGCTTGAATCAAAATAAAAGGGTTCCTTAATAACATAGGAACATTCTAAAGTCCTTTAAGCAAGTTAAATTGTTTGGTGGTGTTGGTAGAATCAATACTCCTACCAGAGACTCTTGAACAGAAACAAAGTTTGCTCTATTGACCTGAGGTCTGGTTCACACAGCAGTTTAATATTACACTGGTCATAGTGAAACCTGACTTGGATGCTAGTAGAAGGGAAGCCTGCACTGTGTGTAGATCAAGGGCCAAAGACTGGAGGGCCGGGAAGGCATGTTGCCTACACTCTAGGATCTCAACTCAGGAGAATTTAGTCTTGGAGGAAAGACTCTTTTTCTTAGAAGATGAATGTAAGAACACATTGTTTCCAAAGGCCATAGGCTATGTTCTTTACAACATAAACTTACCTTAGTCCTGAGACAGACAGTAACCTTTGATTTCTTTTAAACCACATATATCTTCCATCCTTTCCCTGTTCCTTCTGCGACCCTGGAAGAGAGTGAGTACAAGGCACAGAAATTTCTCCTCTTTCTCTTTCTTGGGAGGCACCACCTTCTTTCCCTATGCCCCTCAGTCAATCAGGAGCTCTCGGAGATTGTCAGACCAAGAATCCAGTTCTTTTTTATTAGCCAATCACCTGTTCAGGCTTTCACATTTGAAATGTGCTGGAGTCCCACTTCCCTCTACATGAAGGAAGCATCAGGCTCTCCTAACTTTGATTCATTCTTTCACCAAAAAAAGATAAGGGGAAATTAATATATTTTCAGAAATCCAACCGCCAGAAATATCTAGGTTATAAGCAAAGACATCAGGGACTAGTACTGTGAGCTTGGGTAAGTACAAATCACTCCTATCCTAGAGACTGATTCCATGGAAATTCAACTGGGTCACACCAACCACTGCCTTCATAGGCCAGGGCTGCCTATCTGGACATAGAGCTGGGAAATCAAAGAAAAGATCGGTGGCCCTCCATCAATCTTTCCCACTTTTGCTTTCACCTTCCAGATGGGGACATAAGCCTCCGAGCTTCCTTCAGGTCCCCACTGGTTCACCTCCTGAGTAACTAGACCCCAAGTGCTTAGAAGGAAAGTCTTAATTGTTCTCGGCCTTTGCCTGGCCCCCAGAAGGAACGCTTAATTATGATACAATCCTCCTATTGGAGCTATTCTGTATACGAGAAAGGAAGTCTGAAATTCCTTATATCCAACTCTTCTTTTACCCTCAAGACCACCCAGAGTTTGTCAAAAGTGTGGGATAGACCAGCAGACTTTAGTTGTAGTGTGCTACAACCCTGAGATGCTATTAAGGGAGGATCAGAAACCAAAGGAGAAATTCTCCTCTTTGGAAATAGTGCCATCTAGTGAAAAATCCATGGATGTCTATCTATGCTGACCTGAAGTTTTAAAACTGCCCTTGTCCCAATGATACTACCCCTCCTACCCAAAAGAGAAACCTGTAACATATCTTTTCACACCTCTACCCCAGAAGGAATGGTTCTGTTATTATTGCTGTTGTTGTTGCTGCTGCTGTTGTTGTTGTTGTTCCTTCTGAGGCAGGATCTCCTTTGGTAGCCTCAGCTGGACTGGAAATCACTATGTAGACCAGGCTGGCTTTGAACTCACAGAGATCTGCCTGCCTCTGCTTCCTGAGTGCTGGAATTAAAGGTGTGCACCACAAATACCTGGAGGAAAAAGAGTGACACTGGTTCAGATCTCCTCCTCCCCAGTGGAACTAAAGGAAATTAGAAGGAGCTGGAGAGCTGTACTGATGACCTAAATCAGCATGACCAATCATTTGGACAAATAAACTAATTACAGGAAGTGGTCTGCAAGGATGTGATATTTCTACTATAACAGACCATCCCTGTCACCTTTAGAAAGAAGGAGTGTGTTTGATCTGGCTATTTTAAATGAAAGCCTTATTCTTTATTTATTGAAATTGTACGTCCAGCATGAAATGAGGAAGTCAAAGCAGACCCTTATCTTATCAGAAAAGGATTTTGCCCTTCCTAACCCCTTCTGGCCTAGAACAGCACACACAAATGGATACAGATGTTATCAATCTAATCCCATCTATTTTTTGCAGCACAAATAAGATAATACACTGTTTTCAACAAATATACATACAATTTTTGTAGCAGTTGATATGCACAACACACACACAATTTTTCTTTTTTAATTTTTAAAATTTTATTTATTTTTGTATGTGTATGAATGTACTGTCTGCATGTAGGTTTGTGCACCCGTGTCGTGCAATGCCGCAGAGGTCAGAAGAGGGTGTCGGGTTCCCCTGGAACTGGAGTTCTCCTGGAATTGGAGTTACAGACGGTTCTTAGCCGCCATGTGGGTGCTGGGGATCGAACCCGGGTCCTCTGCAAGAGCAGTCAGTGCTCTTAACCACTAGGCTATCTCTCCAGCCCCTTTAAATTTTTTTTTAATTTTATTTATTTTTGACACAATTTTTCTCAGTCAAGAGCAAGGAAGGGTCGTGAGGGATTCAGGCTGTATGTTTAGGTTACAAGAAGAGCCCACAACCTAGTAGCTTGTTTTATATTGTATACAATTGAGAGAGTGTTAAATAATCTTGAAATTTTTATAATTTTGGCCACAAAATTAGGTAAAAGCCATTCCCACACAGAGGAAGAGGATGTTCTAATAGATAAATGTTTAATTCAGCTGGTCCTATACATTCAAAGGAAGTTCCAAAAACTGATCAATGAGCCAGGCGAGCCTCTGGAAACTTTAATCCATGTGACATCAATCTTTTCAAACAAGAACTGGGTAAAGGAAAAAAAACGGTAAGTGCCATGGAGAACTAATGGGTGCTAGGAGAGCTCATCTGATCCAGCCACACCCAGAACAGGGTCAAAGCCTCATACTTGCTTCCTTGGTGGGCAGGAGGTTTACTTTCAACACAAGTATCCTCAGAACCAGAGATCTTCTCTGGGACCTTGTCTTATCTACAAGGAAAGAATCAATGCCCTTGGAACCAATCAGGTCCCAGGTCTTCCCCACAATGGCAAGTTCTAGGCTTCCCATACAGGGTCTCACTATGCCCATCAATCTAGAAGCATCATGAACAGTCTTGACTGGGAAGAACTGTAAGGGCTGACTCACACAATTTTGGCACTGTCCTTTTTCCTGGGTCCCTAGCCTATAGTTATATAGAGCTCTAACTTTTCAGGGCATATCAGACCAGCCTCTGAAACATCACTTCATTCAACTGATTGCCTATCCATCTTTTATTCCTTTTTAATAGTCTTCCATGCACCAACCCCTCTATTCGTATATTAGTTACTTGTCTGTTGCTATGATAATACCATGACCAACAGCAACTTTTGAAGAGTTTATGTTGGCTTGCTGTTCCAGAGGGGGGTCCATAATGGTGGGGGGAGACATGGAAGCAGGTGAGAGATCACATCACCAGCTACAAACACAAAGCAGAGAAGTGGGCAGATCTATGACCTCTCAAAGCCCATCTCCAGCGGCATACTTGCTTCAGCAAGGCTACACCTCATAAACCTCCCCAAACAGTGCCATCAACTGAGGACAAAATACTTAAATACCTGAGCCTAAGGAGGTCATTTTTTCATTCAAGTCATCACGTTTAGAAAGAGACCTCTTTTTTTTATTATTTTTGTATGTGTATGAGTGTACTATCTGCATGTAGGTTTGTGCACCCGTGTCGTGCAATGCCGCGGAGGTCAGAAGAGGGTTTCAGATTCCCCTGAAACTGGAGTTCTCCTGGAATTGGAGTTACAGACAGTTTTCAGCCGCAATGTGGGTGCTGGGGATCGAACCCGGGTCCTCTGCAAGAGCAGTCGGTGCTCTTAACCGCTAGGCCATCTCTCCAGCCCCAGGAAGAGACCTCTTGTCCACACTCAAGGTTAAATTGCTCCTCCTTCCAATGGCTTCCCTCTGGTGGGAAACTTTAATGCCTCAAAATGGGCAGATGGAGTTCCAATGCGGAGAGCTATAATGATGCGGTCTACATCTTAAAAGTCCCTACCATTTCCTATATCAAAAACAATATTCCTTAAAGCCTGAGGTCAGAGGAGTACTGGTCTCCATAGTCAAAGGGCTATGGAAACAAGGACTGTTAGTTGAGTGTTCTGGCCCATTTAACATTCCTGTCTTTGTTAAACCACTCCCACAGATGGAGGTTAGTCAAAGGTCTCCATCTGATTAGTAATGCAGCAGCCCCACTCCATCCAGTAGTTCCTAATCTTTACAGTCTCCTCACCCAGATTCCTCCTATGATGACCCATTATTCTGTGTTAGATCTCAAAGATAATTGCTTTTTGCATCCTGCTCCACTTTAATACCCAGCCTCTACTCACACTGAAGATCCCACCCATGGGGCCAGACAAGTAACTCAAGGCAGTCTGAAAATTCCTCAGTTGAGGCTCCCTAATCGGGTGATTATAATTAGTGGCAAGTTGCCATTAAAACAACCCAACCCATACAGATAGATACTATAGAATGTGTATCTCTTGTTATACAGAACTAGCTAAACCTCTCTATCAGGCTCTTGAGGAAGCTCAAATCCAGGGACTCACTAAGGCTGAATTGACCCCGAGTCCCAATGAGTCTTTCAAAGGCTCCAAAAGATGATGTCTAAAAATCAACTTGGTCTGTCTACCCAGTCTAAGTTCCACCTATAAGTAACTGAGAGACAGGGCATAACTCTTGGGGTGATTACTCAATTTATAAGCCCTTCTCAATCTGTAGCATACTTAATTGAGGAATTAGATAAGGTAGCAAAGGAATAGCTTGATGCCTATGAGCAGTTACTGCTGCAGGACTCCTAATCCACAAGGCCCAAAAGTTTACACCTGGGTATTCATGATTCACATGCATCATAACATAGGGGCATTCTAAATTCTAAGGGAAACTTGTAGCAGATTGACAGACAGCTATTTAAATATTGGGTTCATGTGCTACAGGGACCAAAGATAACTCTTAAGACCAGCCAAAATCTTAACCCAGCCACCTAATTGTCAAAAGGAGGAAGCAGAACCCTACTACTCTTGTGAAGTGGTCCCCATGGAAAGTTATGCAGCCTATCTCCATCTCTCAGACCAGCTGGTAGAAAACCCTGACCTGATCCTTTATACAGATGGGAATTCCTTTGTAAATGAAGGGTTCACGTATACAGGATATGCAATAGTCACCAACTTTGATATACTTGAATTCGGACTCATATCCCAAAATTCTACTGCTCAAGAATTTTCCTTGCTCAAGAACTGCACTAAGGGGAAAATGTCAATATATATACAGATTCTAAATCTGCTTTCCTTGTGCTCCATGCCCACATAGCAATATGGAAGGAAAGAGGCCTCCTAACTGAGACTGTCATAAAATATTCTTGGGGTCTTGGCTGCAGTTCTGTTGCCTACAAAAATGGCTGTAATCCACTACCCTGGGCACCAAAAGGAGATGACTCAGTGGCAGAGGGAAATGAGACACCTGACTCAGAGGCCAAGAGGGCTGCACAAGAGGACATGCAGAATGCTTCATCCTCTGGGAAGAATCTTGGCTTCCTGCAGGAGAGCTGAATACTCTTCAAAGGGATTGGCCTTGGCCTCTAAAATTAGTGTCACCTGAACCCCTGGGATGGTGGCCGATGCCTAATAATAAATTGTTTTTATCAAAGCCCCTAAGAGGAAAGTCCTAAACTCCCTATATCAAATATATTATTTGGGACAAGAAAACATTCTTATTCTGCTTAAAAGGATATTTATAGAGAGGGCCTAAAAGACACAGTCAACAGATAGTACAGAGATGTAATATATGTCAGAAAAATAACCTTTCAGATACGTATCACTAGCTCTCAGGAATCCAGAGACAAGGCACCTACCCTGGGGAAGACTGGCAGTTGGATTTCTCTTATGTGCCTGGTGGACCCATTTCTAAATATCTTCTAGTCCTGGTAGATTTCCTTATAGGATGGCTAGAGCCTTCTCTGTCTGATACAAGAAATACCACAAAAGTCACTAGGGTTGTTCTCTAAAATAATTCCCCAACTTGGGCTTCCTAAGAGCCCAAGAGTGACAATGGACCTGCTTTAAAGGCCACATTGCTCAGAGCATAACTAAGGTGCTGGGTATTCAATACCATTTGTTCTGGTTAGTTTTTGTCAGCCTTACACAAAGTAGAGTCACCTGAGAAGAGGAAACGTCAACTGAATTGGCCAGAGCACACTGCCCTGTGGCCTTGTCTGTGAGACATTTTCTTAATTGCTAGTTGATGTGGGAGGGACCAGCCCACTGTGACTGGTGTCATCCAGGTGGGCCTGGGCTGTATAAGAAAGCAAGCTGAGCAAGCCAGAAGAAGCAAGCAAATAAGGAGGGTTCATCTGTGATCTCTGCTTTAGTTCCTGCCTCCAAGTTTCTACCTTGAGTTTCTGGTTTGGGTTCCCTCAGTGACAAACTATAAACTCTTTCTTCCCCCAAGTTGGTTAACATTTCATCACAGCAATAGAAAGCAAACTAGAACAGATTTACATTGTACCTATTAGCCTCAATCCTCTAAAAAGGTAGAAAAAGCCTACCTGTGAACTCCTAAAAGGACATTAAAAAAACTAATTCAGGAGACCCCAACCCCAGGTCAAGTTATATCCCCTGGCCTGATTCAAGCATAGAAATGCACCTGTTGCCAGGGCCTTATGACATTTGAAGCCTTATATGGCAGGCCTTTCCTCATCATTGACCTCATACTGGACCCTGAGATAACCAGCCTGGTGAACTATGTCATTCATTTGGCAAAATTCCAACAGATCTTGTCAGAATTATAGGTATGAACTTCCCAGATATCAACAAAAGGGATCCCTCCTTTTGTTCCATGGGGATTTGATGTTAGTCAAGATACCAGATCCCAACAAAGGCCTTGCCTACCACATGTGGGAGTATCTATATCCAGTCATCCTATCCACCACCACAGCAGTGAGCTAGACAATGAATTCAACACACATGTCAAGCCCTGGACTGACAAGGAACTTCCAAGGAACTTCCAGCTCCAGCTATTCCTGAGAGCCATTGGAGGACCTCGGGCTGTTCTTCAACCATCAATCCCCTCCAGAAAGAGTTAAGTCCAAACCATTGAGCCATCCTGCTTAAGCACTGAGTTCCTTATCGAGTCTTCTATGGTTATTGTCCTCTGGCTATCATGCATAAATCAACACACTCTTGGGTGCCTCAATGGAGGACCTTCCCAAGATTTTTGGGTCTTTCCTATCAATAATAATTCATTGTCCCTCATGGATTCCAGGCTTCTTTGAACAAGACTTCAAAGACTAGATCAATGAGGGAGCACAGTACTTTCTCTTTTTTTCCACAAATATTTTATTGAAGCTCTGCGCATTTTATATAAGATTACAAATCAAATCTAGACCCGTTATCCCCTCCCAACCCCCCCACCCCACCAGAGCTCACACATTCTGCCAAGCATGTTTTTCATCTTTTTCTCAGTCTCTCTCAAAATTCTCAATGCAGAAGTTTACTGTTTTGAGCAGAAGGTCACCGTTTCAGTCAGTTCTTTGACGAAGTCTTTTCTGTTGCTCTTGTTGTTGTTTTCATTGTTATTTCTTCCAATATGAATCACACCCAAATTCTTGGACAAAAACTCAAGCAGCCCTGCACAAGAAATACTTACGACTAGGTAATTGGCACTAGCATCCACAGATGAGGGATACCATTCGTCGTTTGTTTTCCTGGGACTGTGTTACTTCACTTAACATAATATCTTCTAGTTCAATACGTTTGCCTGCAAAGTTCATGATGTCATCTTTCTTTACCACTGCATAGAACTCCATTGTGTAGATGTACCACATTTTCTCCATGCACTCGTTGAGGGGCATTTGGGTTGGTTCCAACTTTTTGCTATTGTGAAGAGAGCTGCAATAAGGCTGTGTATGTATCTCTTCAGTAAGATGAGTCTTCTGAGTATATAACCAGGAATGGTATGATTGGGACAGGTGGTAAGTTCATTTTGTGTCTTCCAAGGGTTCTCCACACTGCTTTCCATAGTGGCTGTACGAGTTTACATTCCCAACAGCAGTGGATGAGTGTTCCCCTTTCCCCACAACCTGTCCAGGACTTGGTAACATTTGTTTTATTGATCCGAGCCAGTCTTATCAGAGTGAGATGACATCTTAAAGTGGTTTTAATTTGCATTTCCTTAATTATTAGCAATGTTGAACTTTTTTTTAGATGTTTCTCAGCCATTTCTAATTCCTCACTTGTGAAGTCTCTGTTCAGCTCTTTGCTCCGTCTATTGAGTGGGTCATTTGTTTTCTTTCTTTGTTTTTTGAGTAGTTTATATATTCTGGAAATCAATGGTTTGTCGGATGTATCTGCAGTGAAGTTTTCCTCCCACTCTGTGGGTTTTCTCTTCACTTCCTTGATTATTTCTTTTGATGTACAGAAGCTTTTGAGTTTAATGAGGTCCCATTTGTCAATTGTTGATCTTTCTTGTGCAGCAGCTGATTTAGGAAGTTTTTTCCTATGTCTTGTAGGCTGCTTCCAACTTTTCCTTCTATAACCTTCAGAGTTTTGGGTTTCACGTTGAAGTCTTTGATCCATCTGGAGTTGACTTTTGTACAGGGTGAGAGGTAGGGGTTAAACTTTATTCTTCTACAAGTGGTGATCCAGTTTTGCCAACACCACTTGCTGAAGATGCTGTCTTTCCTCCATTGTGTCTTCTTGGCCCCCTTGTCAAATATGAAGTGGCTGAAATTTATATGTGCTCAAGTTTGGATCTTCAGTTTTGTTCCATTGGTCAACACGTCTGTTTTTGTGCCAGTACTAAGCTGTTTTTATGACTATAGCCCTGTAGTATAGTTTGAAGTCAGTATAGAGATCCCGCTTGTATTGTTCTTTTCACTCAAGGTCGCTTTGGCTATTGAGGGTCTTTTGTTTTTCCATATGAAATTAAAGACGTTTTCTCCAAGCCTGTGAAGAAACTCTTGGGGATTTTAATTGCGATTGCATTGAATCTGTATATTAATTTGGGTAGAATGGATATTTTTACTATATTAATCTTTCTAATCCATGAGCATGGGAGGTCTTTCCATCTTCTGATGTCTTCTTCAATTTCCTTCTTCAGAGGTTTAAATTTTTTTAGAGATCTTTGGTGTCTTTAGTTAGGCTTGTTCCTAGGTATTGTTTTTGAGGCTATTGTGAGTGGGAAGGTCTCCATGTATTCCTTCTTAAGTTGCTTGTTGTTGGTATAAAGAAAGGCTACTTGGGGCTGGAGAGATGGCCTAGTGGTTAAAAGCACTGACTGCTCTTGCAGAGGACCCGGATTCCATCCCCAGCACCCACATGGTGGCTGAATACCATCTTTAACTCCACTTCCAGGGGAATCTGACACGCTCTTCTGACCTCCACAGTATTGCACGACACGGGTACACAAACCTACATGCAGACAGTACATTCATACACATAAAAAATAAATAAAATTTTTAAAAAAGAAAGGCTACTGATTTTTCTAGGTTAATTTTGTATCCTGCCACTTTACTGAAATTCTTAATCATTTCTAGGAGATTTCTGGTGGAGTACAAACTAAAAAGCATCCCTTAGGTAAACAATCATATCATCAGCAAAAAGGGATAACTTGATTTCTTCTTTTCTAATTAGTACTGCTTTAATTTCCTTTTCTTGTCTTACTGCCCTAGAAAGTATTTCAAGCACTATATTGAAGAGGAGTGGTGACAGGGGGCAGCCCTGCTGAATTCTTACCTTTAAGGGGAATGCTTCTGTCTCTTCTCCATTAGGATGATGTTGGCTGTGGGTTTCCTGTATATGGCATTGACTACATTGAGGAATGCTCCCTCCAATCCAATTCCCTCTATGACTTTAACCATGAAGGAATGCTGGATTTTGTCAAAGGCTTTTTCTGCATCAATTGAGATGATTGTGGCATCAATTAAGATGAATGGGTGGTTTTTGTCTTTCAGTCCATTTATGTGTTTTATGATATTTATTGATTTTCATATGTTGAACCATCCCTGCATCTCTGGTATGAATCCAACTTGGTCATGATGGATAATTTTTTTATGTGGGTCTTTATGCAGCTTGCAAGTATTTCACTGAGAATTTTTGCATCTATGTTCATTAATGAGATGGGTCTATAGTTCTTTTTGGTTGTATCTTTGCCTGGGTTTAGTATTAGAGTGAAGCTGGTTTCATAGAAGGAATTTGGGAGAATTCCCTCTGCTTGAATCCTTCTGAACAATTGAGTAATAATGGTTGTAAGTCTTTTTGAAATGTTTTATAGAATTCTGCCGTGAAACCATCTGGGCCTGGGCTTTTTTTAGTTGGGAGATTTCCTATTACATTTTCAATTTCTTCATATATTATTGGTCTGTTTAACCTGTGGATCTCTCCTTGGTTAAGCTTTGGTGATTCCCAGGATTTCAGATATTCATCCATTTCTTCTAGGTTTTCAAATTTAGTTGAATATAGGTTTTTGAAGTATTCCCGTATGATTGTCTGGATCTTTTCATTGTCTGTTGTGATATTTCCCCTTTCATCACAGATTGTATTGATTTGGAGTTGGTCTGTCTTTCTTTTGGTTAACTGGGCTAGAGGTCTGTCTATCTTGTTTATTCTCTCAAAGAATCAACTTTTGAGTTCGTTGATTTTTTTGTATTGTTTTCTTTGTTTCTATTTCATTGATTTCTGCTCTGATTTTTGTTATTTCTTCCTGTCTGTTGCATTTAGGGTTCATTTGTTGTTGTCTCTCAAGTGTTTTTAGCTGCAGTGTTAGATCGTTCACTTGTGCTCTGTTTTTCTAACATAGACACCCAGGGCTATAAACTTCCCTCTTAGGACTGCTTTTAATGTATCTCATAGGTTTTGTTGTGTTGTACTATCATTGTCATTCAATTCCAGGAATTCTTTTATTTCTTTCTTTATTTCTTCCTTGACCCACTCATTATTCAGGAGTGTGTTGTTTAGTCTCCACGTGTTCTTGTAGATAATAGGGCTTGTCCTGTTGATATTGATTTTTATTGCACTGTGGTCTGATAGAATGCATGAAATTATTTCAATCTTTTTGTATTTGTTGAGATTTTTTCTGTGTCCAGTATGTGGTTGATTTTGGAGAATATTCCATGGGGTGCTGAGTAGAAAGTGTATTCTCAGAGCAAGCCAGTAAACAACATTCCTTCATGGCCTGTGCCTCAGCTCCTGCCTCCTGGTTCCTGGCTTGAGTTCCTACCTTGGGCTCCCTGAGTGGTGAAATATGACCCAGGAGATGTGAGCTGAATAAACCCTTTCCTCCCCCACCAAAAAAAAGTGTATTCTCTGGTATTTGGGTGGAATATTCTGTAGATGTCTGTGAGGTCCATTTGGTGTATGGTATCATTCAGGTCAGATGTCTCTCTGTTTATTCTTTGTCTGATTGACCTGTCCAAAGGGCTCAGTGGGGTATTGAAGTCCCCTACTAAGAGTTTGCTAGAGTTAATCTGTGCCTTGAGATCCTGTAGAATTGTCTTTTTAAAGTTTGGTGCACCAGAGTTTGGTGCATATATATTCATGATTGTGAAATCTTCATGGTCAATTGTTCCTTTGATAAAGATATAATGGCCCTCTTTGTCTCTTCTGATTTCTTTTACTTTGAAGTCTATTTTGTATGATATTAAAATAGGGCTGGAGAGATGGCCTAGAGGTTAAGAGCACCGACTGCTCTTGCAGAGGACCCAGGTTCAATCTCCAGCACCCACATGGTGACTGAGAACCGTCTGTAACTCCAATTCCAGGAGAACTCCAGTTCCAGAGGAATCTGACACCCTCTTCTGACCTCTGTGGCATTGCATGACACGGGTGCACAAACCTACATGCAGACAGTAAATTCATACACATAAAAAATAAATAAAATTTAAAAAATAGTAACACCTGCTTTCTTTTTGGTACCATATGCTTGGAATATTTTTTCCAGCCCTTCACCTTAAGTTGGTGCCTATCCTCGAGAGTGAGATGCATTTCTTGTAGAGAGCATATAGATGGGTTCTGTTTCCTAATCCAATCTTCCAGTATATGTCTTTTGATTGGGGAGTTTAGTCCATTAATATTTAAGGTTATAACTGAAAGATGTGTGTTACTTACTTTCACCTTATTATCCATTTGCATTTTTGGTCTAAGTTTCTACTTCTGCAGTTATGCTTTAATTTCTCTTTCTAGGTACCTGGGTATAGTTGCTCCTTTCTTCTGTCCTTTGAATTGCTTCAAGTATTTTCTGAAGTGTTGGTTTTCCAGACGTGTATTCTATCGTCTTGTTTATGTTGTGGAAGAGTTTTCTCTCTTTCAACTATAATCAACATTTTTGCTGGTATTGTAACATGGGTTGGCATCTATAGTCCTTTAACACTGGGAATGCTTTGCTCCACATTCTTCTTGCTTTCATATTTAGCATTGAGAAGTCAGTTGTAATTCTGACAGGTTTCCCCTTATATGTAACTTGTTCTTCTCTTCTGGCTTTCAGAATTTTGTCTTTGTTTTGGGCATCTAGCGTTTAACTATGATATGGTGTGGGGAGTTTCTTTTCTGATCTTGTCTATTTGGAGTTCTTGTATGTGCTTCTTGTATTTGTGTTGGGTTGTCCTTTTTTTGTTTGGGGAAATTTTCATCTTTTATTCTGTTGAACATCTGATCAATACCATTCTCTTAGGATTCTTCTCCTTCCTCTATCCCTATGATGCAGAGGTTTGATCTTTTCATAGTGTCCCACAATTCCTGGTTGATCCACTTTTGTGTATTTTTAAATTTTTTGTAATCTTTACTTTAGTGTTTTAGTTGTTCTGTGTTATCTTCCAGGTCTGATATTCTTTGTTCTGCTTCCTCCATTCTGCTTCTGAGGCTTTTTCCATTCCTTTCCCCTTGATTGGATCAGTGTTTGATTTCCTTTTTCATTTCATCCTGTGATTTCTTTAGTATTTCCACTTCCTTTTGGAGCTTTTCAATCTCGTTCTGTAGCCCCTTGCTTTGCTGGTTGTTTTCCTTTTTCAGTGTTTCCACTTCCTTCCAGAATTTGTCATTCTCTCCCTCTAGTTCTTTCTGGCATTTGTCATTCTCTTCCTCTAGGTCCTTCTTGAGTTTTTCATTCTCTCTCCTTAGTTCTCTGACTTGTTCTTTATATTCCTTGATTTCTTTGAATATGTCTGCAATTGTTCCTCTAAGATCTGTGTCTGGTACAGTATTTTCAAAGCATATGTCTTAACACCCCTCGCTGGTGAAGGTCACCTCCAGTTTTGCTGCTTGGTTTCCAACAGTGCAGAACCTTTTCTTCTAAAATTGAATAAGACCACCTCAGACTTTCACAAGGGAGAACCTTCCTCAGGAGTACTCTGTTATACCACCCAGGACCCCACTGTGCCACCTGGGTTTTGTCGACTTGACACAAACTAGGAATCTAGGATAAGGAGATACCAGTTGTGCAATGTCCTCCATTAGACTGGCCTGTGGGAATGTCTGTAGTACATTTTCCTTATTTCTGATTAATATAGGAGGACCCAGCCCACTGTGGATATTACCAGCCCTAGTCAGGTGGGCCTGGGCAATTTAAGAGTTTTGCTGAGAAAGCCAGAGGAAGTACGCTAGTAAATTTTTCCTCTTTGGTCTCTGCTTTGGTTCCCATCTCTGGTTTCCTGACTCCAAGTTCCTGCCTTGAGTTCCTGCCCTGACTTCTCTGTGATAGATTATGGCCTAGGAGTGGTAAGATGAAATAAACCCTTTCCTCCTCAAGTTGTTTTCGTCAGAGTAGTTTATCATAGCAACAGGAAAAGTAACCATAATACCCACTAAGATCATTCTATTCAATGCCTTCATGTGCCGACCCTTATCAGTGTCATGATCAATATGCCAAGTGCACTAGATCAAGGAGTAATATTGTTCAAGATCTGTACTGGATAGCTTTAGTGTCATCTTGACACACGTGGATTGAGGGACCCTCAATTGGGGGATTTCCTCCATTGGACTGGCGTATGGACATGTCTGTGGAGTATTTTCTTGATAGTTGAGCTGAAGGATCCAGCCCACTGTGGGCAATGCTACCCTTGGGCAGGTGGTCCTGTATTGTATAAAAAAGCAGGCTGAGCATGGGTCAGGGAAACAAGCCAATAAGCAGTGTTCTTCCATGGTCTGTGCTTCAGCTCCTGCCTCTAGGTTCCTGTCTTGAGTTCCTACCTTTGGCTTCCTCAGTGATGAACTGTAACCTGGGAGATATCAAACTAATAAACTCTCTCCACCCCAAGTTGATATTGGTCACAGTGTTTTGTCACAGCAATTGAACAGACTAGAACAAGGTCCACTGCAGCCTAAATCACTGTCCCCAAATGTCTTGGACCTGTGGAGTAATCATAGAATTTCCAAATGGCAGCTACTGGAAATAATTTGGTAGACTCATAAGCTCTTTAAAACCAATCTCATTTTGTGGACTGCTCAAATCTGGGAACTGGTAAGGTCCGCCCAGATCCTCATTTACATGCAGATAGTTCCTACTACCTTAAGTCTCCAAAGGAACATGTCCAGGTTCTGAGTTCACCATTTATATCCTAATTGTACCTAGGCCATAATCTACCAATGGAATCAATTTTCCTGGTGGTTATTCCAAACTTGGTCAGAAAAGATACCTGAGAAGACCATGAACCAAAAATCTCCCATGACTTGTCCAGATCTCATGTAAGAACAACTGTAATGAAAGATCTCCTCAATGGAATAGGCACAACCTTGAGGGTTGCAGTACAACTAGAATGGACTACCTCTGAAGAAAGATACTTTTTAGAAAAAACTCCCCTATCCAATATAGGACATAAGGTTGGCATTCTTTTTTTTAATTTTTTTCTATTTATTTCTGTATGTGTATGAATGTACTGTCTGCATGCAGGTGTGTGCACCCGTGTCGTGCAATGCCGCGGAGGTCAGAAGAGGGTGTCGGATTCCCCTGGAACTGGAGTTCTCCTGGAATTGGAGTTTCAGACAGTTCTCGGCCGCCATGTGGGTGCTGGGGATAGAAACCGGGTCCTCTGTAAGAATGGTCAGCGCTCTTAACCACTAGGCCATTTCTCCAGCCCCAAGGTTGGCATTCTTTTACAAACAAAAGGAAGGGGTTGGGACACCCTAACCAAAGAAAAATCAAGGACGGAGGAATGGATAATGTCCAGTAGGAAAGTTCTCCAAAACTATACCTCAACCAGTCTATGGGAGAGAATTTACATCCAAACTCAACAGGATCTGTTAGGTACATTGATTCAAACAGGATGCAAACTGGCTATGGGCTGATGGCCCACCCTCTTAAACATGGTGCCCAAATCTATGAATGTATTTGCCAACTGTGGAATACCATCTCTCTGGAAGATTATTTCTCACATCCATAATGTGTCCTTCTTCACCTTAACTGCCCATGTTCCCTGATTAAGTGAGGCTATCTAATATCCAGCAGTCAAACTTTAGGATTTGGGTGAAATCATTCAAAATAATTGAATAAGGCCCATGGGGCATTGCTGAGAAAACCTACAAAACAAAGCTGCATGGGATTATGTTTCTATCTCGGATCCTCAATTTAAGAATTGCATCTGGCTATGCTTTTAACAAGAATGGACTCCAGATTCTACTCAGATTTGGCCCCTAGGGTCAGCCTCTACCAGTGGTTATGTCTGGACATGAGAAAGGGTACCTAGAGCTGGGAGGGCATGACCGATGAGACAGTTGCTTTCATTTATTTCCCTATAAGCTTTTCAGGGCTTCATCTGTGCTATGTGGGACTCTGTTCTAATGATCATCTGCTTATGCAGCTACACTTTTCCCCATTGACCAGAACTTATTTCAGATGTGGAAGAAACCTCCTTTCTAATCTTAGCCCTCAGTGTTCCCCCGTGAGGTTGAAGTGGGTAAAACACAATAGCCAGGCTCTGAATTTCAACTATCTGATAAAAAAAAAAAAAAAACCTCTTCAAACTCTTGTGCCAAACTAACAGACTTCTTCAAAACATTCACATTATTATTGCTCAGTGTGACAAGGGATATCCTTGACTTCTCAAAACTTATGACAAAATATGACAAAGATTTTTTTGGTTGACTTTCTTACCTATTCTCTTCTAGTGAGGATGGGACTTTCCCAGCATTTCTCCTGATTATATTCTTTTTAATATAATACATTTATTAATGTTTCGTGTATTTCAGACATCATTTTTCAGTTCAATTTAGACATATTCCCCTTTCTTTCCCCCCCACCCCACCCCAGATCATGCATTCTGCCATAAATGTCCTACATCTTTCTCTCAATCTTTTTTTATGTTTAGGAATTCACATGTTCCTCCTTTAATTTTATATTAATCTAAAATATGAATACATACCTTCCACCCATATGCAGTAATTACAGAGCCTGAAAACAAGTGGTGGGTCAATTCTAGAGCCTATTAAGAGATTTACATTACAACAACATAGTTGCTTTCAGATAAAAAGAAATATAACAATAATGTTGTTCAGCTTGTCTTTCAACTGGGGATTTGGTGCTAGAATCCACCAATGAGGGAAACCATTTGCTGTTTGTTTTTCTGGGACTGTGTTACTTCACTTAGCATAATGGCTTCACGTTCCATCCATTTACCTGCAAAGTTCATGATGTCATCTTTCTTTATCACTGAGTACTCCATTGTATAGATGTATCACATTTTTGTCATCGCCTCTTTTGTTGAGGAGCATTTGGGTTGGTTCCAGCTCTTCACTATTGTGAAGAGAGCTACAGTAAACATGGATGTGCATGTATCTTTCCAGTATGATGAATCTTGTGGGTATATACCCAGGAGTGGTATGATTGGGTCAGGTGGTGGGCTCATTTTGAGTCTTTTAGGGTTCTCCACACTGCTTTACATATTGGTTGTACCAGTTTACATTCCCACCAGCAGTGGATGAGTGTTCCCCTTTCCCCACAACCTCTCCAGCATTTGGTCTCTTTTGTTTTCTTGATCTTAGCCAGTCTTGGTCTTAGCCAGTGAGATGATATCTGAGTATGGTTTTGATCTGCATTTTGTTAATTATTAATGATGTTGAACACTTTTTTAATTTTTTAAATTTATTCTTGTATGTGTATGAATGAACTGTCTGCATGTAGGTTTGTGCACCCATGTCATACAATGTCTCAGAGGTCAGAAGAGGGTGAAGGATTCCCCCAGAACTGGAGTCAAAGACCGTTCTCAGCCACCATGTGGGTGCTGGGGATCAAACCTGGGTCCTCTGCAAGAGCAGTTGGCGCTCTTAACCGCTAGGCCATCTCTCCAGCCCCAATGGTGAACACTTTTTCAGATGTTTCTCAGCCATATTTAATTCCTCACTGATGAAATCTCTGTTCAGCTCTTTACTCCATCTTTTGAGTAGGTCATTTGTTTTCATCTTTGTTTTTTGAATAGTCTATATATTCTGGACATTAATGCTCTATCAGATGTATCACTGGTGAAGATTTCCTCCCACTCTGTGGGTTTTCTCTTCACTTGCTTGATTGTTCCTTCTGCTTTTGAATTTGATGAGATCTCATTTGTCAACTGTTTACCTTATTTCCTGCACAGCTGCTGTCTGAATTAGAAAATCTTTTCCTACACCTATGTGTTGTAAATTGTTGCCAACTTTTTCTTCTACCACCTTCAGGGTTTCAGGTTTCACATTGAGATCTATGATCCACTTGGAGTTGATTTTTGTACAGGATGAGAGATATGAAGCCAATATCACTCTAATACCAAAACCAGGCAAAGATTCAATCAAAAAAGAAAGCTGTAGACCCATCTCATTAATGAACATAGATGCAAAAAATTCTCAACAAAATAATTGCAAATCACATACAGACCCACTCAAAAAGATCATCCATCACGATCAAGTTGGATTCATACCAGAGATGCAGGGATGGTTCAACATATGAAAATCAATAAATATCATAAAACACATAAATGGACTGAAATACAAAAACCACACAATCATTTCAATTGATACAGAAAAAGCCTTTAACAAGATCCAGCATTCCTTCATGTTTAAAGTCCTAGAGGGAATTAGACTGAAGGGAACATTCCTCAACATGATCAATCCATATATAGCAAACCCACTGCCAACATCATCTTAAATGGAGAAAAATTGGAACCATTTCCCTTAAAGGCGGGAACCCAGCAAGGCTGCCCCTTATTGCCACTCCTTCTCAACATAGTGCTTGAAATTCTTGCTAGGGCAATAAGACAAGTGTGGTGGTTTGAATGAGTGTCCCCCATAGGCTTTAAGTATTCAGATATTTGTCTCCAGTTGGTGGCACTGTTCTTGGAGGTCTTAGAAGGTGTGGCCGTGCTAGAGGAAGTATGTCACTGGGGGCAGGCTTATTGAGTTTAACTAGCGTTGCAGTCTCCAGTCGCTCTCTCTTGGCTTCCTGTGCTCATTGCAAGATGTGACCCTTGGCTTGCTGCTCCAGCCCCAGCCACCATGTCTCCTGACACAATGGACTCTGTTTCCCTGGAACCGTCAATAGTAAGCTCAAATAAACTCTTCCTTTATAAGTTCCTTTGGTCATGGTGTTTTATCACAGCAACAGAAAAGTGACTAATACAGTTATTTGGTACCAGAGAGTGGGCTGTTGGCTGTGAAGAACCTGACCATGTGGATGTTTGGAGAAATGTGGAAGACTTTGGAACTTTGGACAAGAAAAGCTGTTGACTACTATAAGCAGAGCTTAACAGGCCATTCTAGTAGAAGCCTGGAAGAAAGCATTGCTGCAAAAAATGTAGTTCCAGAGGAAAATAAAGATTTAGGCAGCAACTGGGATATTTTGATAATGAGTCTGGCAGCAGTTTGCCCACAGCCCAAATGCTTGCCTGATGCTAAGTTGAAAAGCAATGGACTAATGTCTTTGGTGGAGGATATTTCAAGACAGCCTAATGTAGAAATGGTGGTGTGGCTATTAATGGTGAATATTGTACTGATCTACAGTGAAGAAGAGCAGATGGGGCAAAAAGAAATGCAGAATGTACAGTTTGGATCTGAAAATTCCACTAGGAAGATTAAAGGTGGTGCCAAGGCATGTAAAGGAGAGTTTCCTTTTGATAAGGAGATTAAAGTGATCAAGGAGAGGCCTAGATATTTACAAGTAAACAATGGAAAAAGTGAGATTAAAGTGATTAAGGAAGGGCCTCGAGATTTACAAGCAAACAACAGAAATAGTACCTTTGGGGCAAGACCACACCCAGCTAATCCTCAAACTTTTGAAAGGAAAATACTGAAAGGGTTTTCTGCTCCAAGTTCAGGGCAGAGAAAAGTTGCAAATGTGGTTGAAATAGGTCAGGGTCCATCCCAAACTTGCAGCCAAACTACGCAGTTTCACTCACGTGGTGCTGGCTTTAGAGGCATGAAGTTTGCAAGAGTGAAGGGGTCTTCAGTTCTTCCTCCACGGTTTCAGAGAGTTGCCAAGGTCAGGCAGAGTGCAGCAGGAGTGTCCCTACATAAAGAAGGCCCTGATAGGCCATTGCATGAAGCTATGAATGTGAAGTCTGGTTGGCAGCGGAGACCCCAAGAAGACATTGGAGATGCCAGACCTGTGAGATATTTGCCAAGCAGAGCTGCATACAGGGAGTGGTACCAGCCTAAGAAAGAGATGTATGTTGAAAGCAAAGCTGGAAGAGCTGAGCCATCTAAGCCCTTTGGAAGTCAAGTCCCAGAAGTTGCACATGGAGCTACTAGACTTGGTGTTTGCCCTGCTGGTTTTTGGTCTTGTTTTGGTCCAGTATTTCCTCACTATGCTTCTATTCCTCCATTTTGGAATGGGAATGTGTATTCGGTTCCACTGTACATCGGGAGTATGTAATTTGTTTTTTGATTTTACAGGAGCTTACAGTTTAGGAGATTGGCCCGAGTCTCAGAAGAGACATTGGAGTGTAGACTTTTGAATGGCATTGAAACTGGTAAAGACTATGGGGACTTTTAAGGTTGTACTAAATGCATTTTGCATTTTATATGGTCAGGAGCCTATGGGGGCCAGGGAGTGGAATGTCGTGGTTTGCATGAGTGTCCCCCATAGGGTTTAAGTATTCAGACATTTGTCTCCAGTTGGTGGCACTGTTCTTGGAGGTCTTAGAAGGTGTGGCCATGCTAGAGGAAGTATGTCACCGGGGGCAAGCTTAGTGAGTTTAACTAGCATTGCGGTCTCCAGTCGCTCTCTCTTGACTTCCTGTGCTCATTGCGAGATGTGACTCTCGGCTTGCTGCTCCAGCCCCAGTCACCATGTCTCCTGTCACAATGGATTCTGTTTCCCTGGAACTGTCAATAGTAAGCTCAAATAAACTCTTCCTTTTATAAGTTCCTTTGGTCATGGTGTTTTATCACAGCAACAGAAAAGTGACTAATACATCAAGAGAAGGAAATTAAAGGAGTACTAATCAGAAAAGAGAAAGTTAAACTATCCCTTTTAGAAGATATGAGAGTTTTATCTACAGGATGCTAAAAACTCCACCAGAAAAAGTCTAGAAATGATTAAGAGTTTCAGTAAAGTGGCAGGATATAAAATTAACCTAGGAAAATCAGTAACTTTTCTTTACACCAACAATAAACAAGTGGAGAAGGAATATAAGGAGACCTTCCCACTCACAATATCCTCAAAAATAATAAAATACCTGGGAACAAAGCTAACCAAAGATACCAAATATCTCTACAACAAAAATTTTAAACCCCTGAAGAAGGAGATTGAAAATGACATCAAAAGATGGAAACACCTCCCATGCTCATGGATTGAAAAAATTAATATAGTAAAAATGTCCACTTTACCCAAATTGTTATACAGATTCAATGCAATACCAATCAAAATCCTCATGAGTTTCTTCACAGACTTGGAAAAAAAATCCTTAAATTCATATGGAAAAACAAAAGACCCCAAATAGTTAAAGCAACCCTGAGTGAAAAATGCAATACAGGGGGGATTGCTCTACCAGACTTTAAGCTATATTACAGGGCCATAGTCATAAAGACAGCCTGGTATTGGCACAGTCTTGCTAATATTCTTATTCTATGTATTTTGCTGATACGGTTTCAGACAAGGAACATATCCCACAGAAATGCACCATCACCAAATGGCTCTCTTTTTTTCTAGATCTCCAGCCTTGCACAGCAAGTTCTACCTTTGCCTCTTAGACTGACCCTCCCCAGAGACACCCTGACTGCCACCACCAACCATAGCCCTTTCCATCGGCAAGAAGCAGCCATAGCTACAGTTTCCTCAAAACCCCAGCCAGTTAGTGTAACCTCTGAGAGGAGAGAATGTGGGGATATGAGTCAGACAGATTCCAGGTAGGGAGACAGTGAAAAGAGGCTGTAGGTAAATGAATGTACTTTCCACTTAAACACTTAAGATAGCCAACTTCTAGGTTTTTCTCCCTCTATAAGACAAACACTTGGAGGCCTTTTCCCCACTGAAGGGAACTGTTCAGCAGGACCTTCAAATCTTTCACTAGTGGCCCCTATGGTAGAACTAATCCATTTCCTGTCTTTGTTCAGATTATCCAATCCCTCATGATAGCCAACCCAGCCAATTCTTAGGGAAAAAAGGAACCCATTTCACCTCCCAAATTAGAAAAGCCTCAACCCTCCAGGCAGGCTCAAATAGTAGATCTGGTTCCCCTCCCCACTGTGAAGTCTATCTCCTTGTGTATTTTGCTCTGTGTGTGTATATGTGTTGTATGTGTGTTTGTGTATGTGTTTGTGTATGTGCACATGCATGTGCTTTTTTCTTTCAATAAACTCTGGTTGAGTGCTGCAACCTTGAATTTTCTGGTTTTTATCAGCAGAAAAAAAGTCTATTTTGGGGGTACTGGAGAAATTTTTCAGCAGTTAAGAGCACTGGCTGCCTTTGCAGAGGATCCGGGTTAAATTGCCAGTACCCACAACAACTAATAACCATCTGAACTCCAGTTCCAGGGGAACCATACATGCAGGCAATACAATCACACCCATAAAATAAAAATAATAAATAAAATAAGAACTATAGCTGACAACACTTTGACCATATCAAAGTATCAGTCAGGGAAACTCACCAACAATGTTTCAGACAGATCCTGGATGAACTCCCAGGTGATATCACCAACAACGGGAAGAGAGGCGCAGGTCCACTCCGCCCTCCACAGGAGGCTGAAGAGTTCCCTTCTGCCTTAGTGAGGAGTACCAGGATTCCTGGCTTTACCACAGAAAAGAATTCCAGAATGAGCCAGTATAAAGCATAGTTGCAGTTTTTGTTTCTGTTTTGTGTGGTGTGTGTGTGTGCGTGTGCGTGTGCGTGTGTGTGTGTGTGTGTGTGTGCCATTGTCACATGCACCTAAGCAGGCAGGCAGTGCACATGGAGGCCAGAGCAGGACCTCAGTTTCTTCCTGTATCACTCCCCCACCTTATTGCCTTGAGACAGAGTCTCCTACTGAGCTTGAAGATAGACATTTCAGCTAGGCTGGCTGGTCAGAAAGTTCTCAGAATCCATTTGCTGTCTCCCAATATTGGGGATATAAACATGCACAGCTATGCCCAGCTGTTCATGTGGATGCTAAGATTAGAACTCAGGTCCTAATGCATGCACAGCAAATGCTCTTCTCTGTTAAGCCATCTCCCCAGCCCCAGAGTTGGAAGTTATTAAATAATATTTTTGACATAGGTCTTAAGCATAGAGGTTAATTAGGTTTTGTACACTGGGTATGTATAGGGTTTTGGTGGCTCTCAAGTTATATCTCTAAAGATTGCTAAGAAACATCCCCATCTTTTTCTAACTCCAATAAAGCCACAGGCCAGAGATCATGTTGAGGCCTTTGGGGAGAATCAAGACCAAAGTTTAGCTCACATATATAATGTAGCCTCACATCTGCCTCTGAGATTTTGCATGTATCATAAATAGTCAGAAATCTCTAAGCCCTCTTCCCCTGTAGCTACTGATCATTTTGCATATGACAGATCTTCCATCTTAACTAAAACAGCAGAGGCAAACAATCCTTACCAATGAGAATTTGCTCTTAACTTTCACAATGTAAGAGATATAAAATCATAGGCAAAAGCAGCTCTCTTGGGGAAAGTGTTCAGTAAAACTATTAAACACTGTTTAGACTGTTGGCTAGAACTGGGACACATGGTACTTTTGATGGTGGAATTTAAATGGGAAGGAACAAATGCTCACAACTCATATATGCCAATAATTTTATCTGAAAATATAGAGAAGGCATGTAGGCTGCTGAGGTATATGTTGACTTGAAATTACCAACAATCGTGTAAAAGCAAAGAGACAATCATCCTTGGAGTCATGCCCATAAACGCACCCTAGAAATATCATAAGTAAAAAATGAGAAATTGATCTGATCTGCCCAAGTGTCATGATTCTTTAGAAGGAAACAAAACAGAACAATGTTAGATGTAGCATAAAATGGCTTTAGATAGCAATACAAACCAAGGAAAGTAGCTTAAAGAATCTCTAATGGAAGAACACCTCTCAATTGGACTTAAATTGTTATGAAGAACATGGGAGGAAAGGCTTGGACACGAATAGGAAAAACTGAGGTAGAAAAGGTCGTGGAAGAGAGGGAGAGACTGCAGAGTGGGAAGCTGTAGGTAACCAGGAGGGAAGCGATCCACAGATGAACTTAAGGCAGTGACACTGAAAAACTAACTTTATTCCAATATGTAAAAACCGAGTTTGATGAAAGTATTAAAGGAACTGAATGACAATATTCCGTGCAGGTTAATGTTTTGTTTTGTTTTGTTTTGTTTTGTTTTGTTGTAGTAACTAGTATGAAACACCAGAAGGTTCTGACAGTCATAGGAAAAGAGTGAAGCTTTGGGATAGTGATCTTGTCATTAAAGAGAGAGAGAAAACTTTTGTTCACCATAAAGGTGAACAACAGATGGGCTGAAATGGAGGAGGTTGGTTTTTTTTGAGATAGTTCTCCTGGGTGGCCTCGATCTCACGAAGATCCACCTGCCTCTGACTCCCAAGTACAGGAAGTAAAGATGTGTGACACCACACCAGTTGGAAGTAAGATTTTTATAACCATCTCCTCTATTAAATAACCTTCTTCCTGACATCTCCCCCTCACTCAAGAAACTCAGACTGAATCCACTTCAGAGATACTCATCATTTCCTGGGCATAGAGGCTATGGTACTGATACCTCCCCATTTGTTAAACCTTCTCCCTACTCTCAAGTTTCTCTACCTGTCATAATGTCTGGACCCACCTTCCTGATATCATGAGCTGGCATGTATGTATCCACGTTTTGCCCACCAGCTCTCAGGAGTGCTTATAAATGTTTGTTGAATGAATTCATTTTCAAAATATGTCTTGGAAACTTTATGGACAAAACAATATATAGATAATATGTAGACACAAACTGTCATATTCCAAGAAGAATAAAATAATGAAAGAGCTTGGCCTGACTTCTTAAAATATTAAAGGATTTTCTTATTAATCCCTATACCCACAAGATGCATTCTACCACAAAGATACATGCACAGCTATGTTTATTGCAGCTCTCTTCACAATAGCAAAAAGCTGGAACCAACCCAAATGCCCCTCAACTGATGACTGGATAATAAAAATATTGTGCATCTACACAATGGAGTTCTATGCAGTAGTTAAAGGAAGATAACATCATAAACTTTGCAGGAAAATGGATGGAAATCAAAGCCATTATGCTAAGTGAAGTAACACAGTCCCAGAAAAAAAAAAGGCAAATGATTTCCCTCATTTGTAGATGCTAACACCAAATCCCCAGTTAGCAGGCAAACTAAGCAATGTTATTATTATACTTCATTGTATCTGAAAGTAACTGTGCTATTATAATGCGAATCTCTTAATGGGTTCTAGAATTGACCTACCACTTGTATTCACACATTGTAATTATCATATATGGATGGAGGATATGTATTCATATTCAAAATAGAGAAAAAAAAATTAAAGGATTTTTGGAGCCATAAAATAATGGGATGAAAATTTGAAGTCTACCTAAGTAAAAAGATTAGCTACCATGACTGAGTCATATTTCAAACATTGTTTGAGTGGCTGGAAAGATGGCTTAGTGGTTTAGAGCAATAGTTCCTCTTGCAGAGGAGCTGGGTTTGATTCCCAGCACACATATTGTTGCTAACAACTATCCTTAACTTCAACTCCAGGAGATCCAATGTCTATTTCTGGCCTCCACAAGCATTTTACAGCACAGATGCACTTAAGTACATGCATAAAAATCATTGATACACATAAAATAAAAATTAAAAAATCAGGTCTGATAAGGACATTCAGCAAACTAGAAGGATATAAAAATTAACATCCTGGAGTGCACAGAGCTTAGATCAGGGACTTCCCAGGACCACCTGAAGCACAGGTAGGAGCCAGGCGCTTCAGCCATGCAGGTTGTTGGATAATTCTATCTCTGGGTTGTTAGATAATTGTTTCATTGGTTTGTTGGATAATTAAATCATTGTATTGTGTGGCTGTTGAGGTGGAGTCACCCTGCTAGCTGGTATTAAAGGTGGGCCTGTTGCCACTGTGAGACTTGAGTGCACAGAACTTAGATCAGGGACTTGCCAGGACCTCCTGAAGCACAGAGTACAGACATATCCCCCATCCCCCACCAATGGGAATTGCTGAAGAAGTGTCCAAGTGGATTTTTTGGAGGACGTTCAGAACAGAAAGAGAAGAGTGAGTTAGACTTCCAATATATAAACGAAATTGAAAGCCTGAAACCTAGACAGCTCAACACTCCATAAACAAGGAGAAAATAAAAGGCATCTGAAGGAGGCAAGCAAAGCAAGCTTTCAACACAGTGAAGAGGCATTTGTGATTCACATCAGAATACAGGCAAAAAAAGGGAAACCCACATGCCAGGGACACGACAAAGGGATAACATGGAAAAGGTGCAGGATAATTCCGCACCAAGCTCTACCAACCCTGTGGGAGATTCCTACAGTGGGATCTCCCTGGGGGTGACCCAGGACACAGATCTTATAGGAACAATTGCAGACATATTCAGAGAAATCAAAGAATATAAAGAACAAGTCAGAGAACTAAGGAGAGAGAATGAAAAACTCAAGAAGGACCTAGAGGGAGAGAATGACAAACTTTGGAAAGAACTAAAGGAAGAGAATTACAAACTCCAGAAAGAACTAGAGGGACAAAATGACTAACTCCAGAAGGAAGTGGAAACACTGAAAAAAGAAACCAACCATCGAAGCAAGGAAGTACAGGAAGAGATTGAGATGCTCCAAAAGGAAGTGGAAATACTAATCACAGGATGAAATGAAAAAGGAAATCGAACACTCATCCAATCAAGAGGAAAGGAATGGAAAAAGCCTCAGAAATAGAATGGAGGAAGCAGAACAAAGATTATCAGACCTGAAAGATAACACAGAACAACTAAAAAACTCAAGTATATATTATGAAAAATTTAAAAATACACAAAAGTGGAAAAATCAGGAAATATGGGAAACTATGAAAAGACCAAATCTCTGCATCATAGGAATAGAGGAATGAGAAGAATCCCAAGAGAATGGTATTGATCAAATCTTCAACAGAATAATAGATGAAAATTACCCCAAACTAAAAAAGACAAACCCATACAAATACAAGAAGCACATAGAACTCCAAACAGACAAGATCAAAGAAGAAACTCCCCACATTACATCATAGTTAAAATGCTAGACGCCCAAAACAAAGACAAAATTCTGAAAGCCACAAGAGAAAAACAACAAGTTACATATAAGGGGAAACCCATCAGAATTACAAAGGACTTCTCAGTACAAACTATGAAAGCAAGAATAACGTGGAATAAGGCATTCCCAGTGTTAAAGGACAATAGATGCCAACCCAGGTTACAATATCTAGCAAAAATGTCGATTATAGTTGAAGGAGAGAGAAAAATCTTCCATGACATAAACAAGATGATAGAATACACGTCCAGAAAACCAACACTTCAGAAAATACTTGAAGCAATTCAAAGGACAGAAGAAAGGAGCAACTATACCCAGGCACCTAGAAAGAGAAATTAATAAAAGCATAACTGCAGAAGTAGAAACTGAGACTAAAAATGGAAATAGATAATAAGGTGAAAGGAATCAACACACATCTTTCAATTATAACCTTAAATATTAATTGACTACACTCCCCAGTCAAAAGACATAGACTGGGAGATTGGATTAGGAAACAGAACCCATCTACATGCTGTCTACAAGAAACCCATCTCATGCTCAAAGATAGGCACCAACTTAAGGATGGAAAAAAGGGGATGGAAAAAAATATTCCAAGCAAATGGTACCAAAAAGAAAGCAGATGTTGCTATTTTAATATCAGACAAAATAGACTTCAAAGTAAAAGAAATCGGAAGAGACAAAGAGGGCCATTACATCTTTATCAAAGGAACAATTGACCATGAAGATTTCACAATCATAAATATATATGCACCAAACTCTGGTGCACCAAACTTTATAAAGACAATTCTCCAGGACCTCAAGGCACAGATTAACCCCAGAACACTCAAAGTAGGGGACTTCAATACCCCACTGAGCCCTTTGGACAAGTCAACCAGACAAAGAATAAACAGAGAGACATCTGAACTAAATGATATGATACACCAAATGGACCTCACAGACATCTACCAAATATTCCACCCAAATACCAGAGAATACACTTTCTATTCAGCACCCCATGGAACATTCTCCAAAATCAACCACATACTAGGACACAGAAAAACCTCAACAAATACAAAAAGATTGAAATAATTTCATGCATTCTATCAGACCACAGTGCAATAAAGCTCAATATCAACACCAGGACAAGCCCTACTATCTATGAGAACATGTGGAGACTAAACAACACTGTCCTGAATAATGAGAGGGTCAAGGAAGAAATAAAGAAATAAAAGAATTCCTAGAACTGAATGACAATGATAATACAATACAACAAAACCTATGGGATACATTAAAAGCAGTCCTAAGAGGGAAGTTTATAGCCCTAGGTGTTTACATTAGAAAAACAGAAAGAGCACAAGTGAACGATCTAACACTGCAGCTAAAAACACTTGAGAGACAACAACAAATGAACCCTAAATGCAACAGACAGGAAGAAATAACAAAAATCCGAGCAGAAATCAATGAAATAGAAACTAAGAAAACAATACAAAAAAATCAATGAACTCAAAAGTTGATTCTTTGAGAGAATAAACAAGATAGACAGACCTCTAGCCCAGTTAACCAAAAGAAAGAAAGAGCAACTCCAAATCAATAGAATCCATGATGAAAGGGGAAATATCACAGACAATGAAGAGATCCAGACAATCATATGGGAATACTTCAAGAACCTATATTCAACTAAATTTGAAAACCTAGGAGAAATGGATGAATATCTGAAATACTGGGAATCACCAAAGCTTAACCAAGAAGAGATCCACAGCTTGAACAGACCCATAACATATGAGGAAATTGAAGATGGAATAATAAACCTCCCAACTAAAAAAAGCCCAGGCCCAGATTGTTTCATGGCAGAATTCTATAAAACATTTCAAAAAGACCTACAACCATTATTACTCAAATTGTTCAGAAGGATTCAAGCAGAGGGAAATCTCCCAAATTCCTTCCATGAGGCCAGCATCACCCTAATACCAAAACCAGGCAAAGATACAACCAAAAAGGAGAACTATAGACCCATCTCATTAATGAACATAGATGCAAAAATTCTCAACAAAATACTTGCAAACCACATACAGACCAACATCAAAAAGATCATCCATCATGACCAAGTTGGATTCATACCAGAGATGCAGGGATGGTTCAACATATGAAAATTAATAAATATCATAAAAGACATAAATAGACTGAAAGACAAAAACAACCCAATCATCTTAATTAATGTCAACAATCATCTCAATTGATGCAGAAAAAGCCTTTGACAAAATCCAGCTTTCCTTCATGCTTAAAGTCCTAGAGGGAATTGGATTGGAGGGATCATTCCTCAATGTAATCAATGCCATATACAGGAAACCCACAGCCAACAACCATACTAATGGAGAAGAGACAGAAGCATTTCCCCTTAAAGGTAGGAACTCAGCAGGGCTGCCCCCTGTCACCACTCCTCTTCAATATAGTGCTTGAAGTACTTGCTAGGGCAATAAGACAAGAAAAGGAAATTAAAGCAGTACTAATTGGAAAAGAGGAAGTCAAGCTATCCCTTTTTGCTGATGATATGATTGTTTACCTAAGGGATGCTAAAATCTCAACCAGAAAGCTCCTAGAAATGATTAAGAGTTTCAGTAAAGTGGCAGGACACAAAATTAACCTAGAGAAATCAGTAGCCTTTCTTTACATCAACAACGAGCAACTGAAGAAGGAATTCAAGGAGACTTTCAGACTCACAATAGCTTCAAAAACAATAAAATACCTAGGAACAAACCTAACCAAAGACACCAAAGATCTCTACAAAAAAAAAAAATTTTAACCCCTGAAGAAGAAATTGAAGAAGACATCAGAAGATGGAAAGACCTCCCATGCTCATGGATTGGAAAAATTTACATAGTAAAAATGTCCATTCTACCAAAGCTAATATACAGATTCCACACAATCCCAATTAAAATCCCCAAGAGATTCTTCACAGGCTTGGAATAAAGTCCTTAATTTCAGATGGAAAAATAAAAGACCCTCAATAGCCAAAGCAACCCTTAGCAAAAAGAGCAATACAGGGGGGATCTCTATACCAGATTTCAAACTATACTACATGGCTATAGTCATAAAAACAGGTTGGTACTGGCACAAAAACAGACATGTTGACCAATGGAACAAAACTGAAGATCAAAACTTGAGCACATACAATTTCAGCCACCTCATATTCGACAAGGGGGCCAAGAAGACACAATGGAGGAAAGACATCTTCAGCAAGTGGTGTTGGCAAAACTGTATCACCACTTGTAGAAGAATAACATTAAACCCCTACCTCTCACCCTGTACAAAAGTCAACTCCAGATGGATCAAAGACTTCAACGTGAAACCCAAAACTCTGAAGGTTATAGAAGAAAAAGTTGGCAGCAGCTTACAAGACATAGGCTTAGGAAAAGACTGCCTAAATCAGACAGCAGTTGCACAAGAAATAAGATCGGCAATTGACAAGTAGGACCTCATTAAACTCAAAAGCTTCTGTACATCAAAAGAAATGATCAAGGAAGTGAAGAGAAAACCCACAGAGTGGGAGGAAACCTTCACCACAGATACATCTGACAAAGTCTTGATTTCCAGAATACATAAACTACTCAAAAAAAAAAAAGAAAGAAAAGAAATGACTCACTAAAAAGATGGAGCAAAGAGCTGAGACTTCACAAATGAGGAATTAGAGATGGCTGAGAAACATCTTAAATGTTCAACGTCGCTAATAATCAAGGAATTGGAAATTAATACCACTTTAAGATATCATCTCACTCTGATAAGACTGGCTAGGATCAAGAAAACAAATGATACCAAGTGCTGGAGAGGTTATGGGGAAAGGGTGCACTCATCCACTGCTGATGGGAATGTAAACTTGTACAGCCACTATGGAAATCAATGTGAGGAACCTTAAAAGACTCAAAATGAGCTTAACTCCTGACCCAGACATACCACTCCTGGGTATATACTCACAAGACTCATCTTACTGCAGAGATACATGCACAACCATGTTTATTGCAGCTCTGTTCACATTAGCAAAAAGCTGGAACTAACCCAAATGCCTCTCAACTGACGAGTTCTCAGAGAAAAAGTGGTATATCTACACAATGGAGTTCTATGCAGCAATAAAGATGACATGAACTTTGCAGGTAAATGGATGGAACTAGAAGATTTTATGTTAAGTAACACAGTCCCAGAAAAACAAACGATGAATGGTATCCCTCATCTGTGGATGCTAGCGCCAATTACCTGGTAGTATTTCTTGTGCAGAGCTCCTTGAGCTTTTGTCAAACTAGTTGGGAGTGATGCATATTGGAAAGAACAAAAACAACAACAGAAAAGACTGCATCAAAGAACTGACTGAAACAGTCAACTTCTGCTCAAAACAGTCAACTTCTGCATCAAGAATTTTGAGAAAGACAGAAAAAGATGAAAAACATGTTTGGCAGAATGCACGAGCTCTGGGATGGGGGAAGGAGGGGGACACAGGTCTAGATTTGATTTGTAACATAATCTTTTACTATATATGTATATATTAAAAAATAAAGTAAAATAAAATTAACATCCCTAAATCAGTAACTTTCTAATATGACAATAGCAAACATACCAAGATCAAAATCAGGGAAATGATCCCATTTACTATAGCCTCAAAAGACATAAAACACCTTGGAAGATATCTAACCAAAGAAGTGAAGGACTTATGTAATGAAAACTTTAAGACATTAAAGAAAGAAATTACAGAAGATACTAGAAGGTAGAACTCCCATGCTAATGTATTATCAAGATTAATATTGTGAAAATGGCCATCTTACCAAAAGCAATCTACAAAGTCAATGCAATCTACAAACCCCCTTAATATTCCAACACAATTCACAGAAATTTAAAAAATAGTGTCAAGTTTCCATGTAAAACACAAAAAACATGGGCAGCCAAGATAATTGCAAACAATGAAAGAACTCCCAGAAACATTATCATCCCTGCACTAAAGACCTATAGTAAAGACAGGCACATTGATCACTGGAATAGAATTCAGAACCCAGATTTAAATCATTCACTTAAAGCCACATGATTTTTGACAAAGGAGCCACAAATGCTAGACAAAATAAAAAATATTGCATGTTCAACAAATGGTGCTGGTTGAACTAGATAGCTACATGGAGAAGAATGAAACTAGATCCCTATCTCTCACCCTGCACAAAACCCAACTCCAAATGTATCAAGATCCTCAACATAAGACCCAGTACCCTGAATAGGATAGAGGACAAAGTAGGGGATACATTGAAACTTCTAGGCACAGGAAAGGACTTTCTGAACAGGACTCTAGTGCAAGCAGTAGTCCAAAAACTGGCAAATGGGACCACATGAAACTATATAGCTTCTGTACAGCAAAAGATATTATCATTCCAAGAAAGAGGAGACCTACAGAATGGGGGGAAAAAAACTTAACCAGCTATACTTCTGACAGGGTGTTAGTATCTAGAATATACAATAAACTAAAAAAACTAAACATCAAAACACAAACAAACCAGTTAAAAGGTGAGGGAATGAACTGAACAGGGATGAAATGCAACTGTGAAGCCACCGTGATCACTGCTGGTGGCAGTGCAGACTGTGAAGTCACTGTGATCACTGCTGATGGCAGTGCAGACTGGTGAAGCCACCGTGATCACTGCTGGTGGCAGTGCAGACTGTGAAGCCACCGTGATCACTGCTGGTGGCAGTGCAGACTGTGAAGCCACCGTGATCACTGCTGGTGGCAGTGCAGACTGTGAAACCACCGTGATCACTGCTGATGGCAGTGCAGACTGGTGAAGCCACCATGATCACTGCTGGTGGCAGTGCAGACTGTGAAGTCACTGTGATCACTGCTGGTGGCAGTGCAGACTGTGAAGTCACCGTGATCACTGCTGGTGGCAGTGCAGACTGTGAAGCCGCTGTGCTCACTGCTGGTGGCAGTGCAGACTGCAAAGTCACCGTGATCACTGCTGGTGGCAGTGCGGACTGTGAAGTCACCGTGATCACTGCTGGTGGCAGTGCAGACTGTGAAGCCACCGTGCTCACTGTTGGTGGCAGTGCAGACTGTGAAGCCACTGTGCTCACTGTTGATGGCAGTGCAGACTGGTGAAGCCACTGTGCTCACTGTTGATGGCAGTGCAGACTGTGAAGCCACCGTGCTCACTATTGGTGGCAGTGAGGACTGGTGAAGCCACTGTGCTCACTGTTGGTGGCAGTGCAGACTGTGAAGTCACTGTGATCACTGCTGGTGGCGGTACAGACTGGTGAAGCCGCTGTGATCATCAATGTGACGATTCCTCAAAAAGCTAGAAATTGAATTACCATTTGATCCATCCATCCAGTCGTATGGATGGATCGAATGGTAATTCTTTTGGGAATATGCCCAAAAGACTCTAAATCCTACTACAGAAATATCCATTCATCCATAGCCACTGATGTCTTTCTCATAAAAGCCAGGAATTGGAAACTACCAAGACATCTATCAATTGATGAATGGATAATGAAGGTGTAGTACATCTACACACTAGAATATTATTTAGCTCTTAGAAAATAAAATGATAAAATTTTCAGATAAATGGATGGAACTGGAAACAATCATCCTAGAGAAGTACCCCAAACTCAGAAAGATAAATGTTGCATGTTGTTTATCATAGCTGGATTCTAGCTGTGAAATTTTACTTTAAAAAATATTTTATCACTTTTTATATTATGTGTATAAGTGAATTGCCTGCATATACATAAGTGCACCCATGTTGTTCAATGTCCTAGATTCAGAAGAGGGCATCAGGTCCTCTGAAACTGGAGTTACAGATGGTTGTTAGCCACCATGTGGGTTCTGGGATCCTAACCCAAGTTATCTGCAAGAGCAGCCAGTGCTCTTAACTGCTGAGCCATCTCTCCAGACCCTAACTTTGAAATCTTAGATATTCAGGCTTAACTGGAAAACTCCAGAGAGGCCAATAAATTACTGAACAGCCATGGGTGGTAGTGAGGGGAGGCTTCCTAGGAGGGAAGTAGGGTGCCTTGAGATAAAGGGGGAAAGAACAAGAAGAATTAAAGGGAATCAGGAATGGGAGAGCAGGGCGTATACAGGATAAAAAGTGACCAAAAGGAGTTTGAACAGGGGGACATCGCCCATACTAGACACCATAGGCTTGCAAAGTAAAAGCTCAATGCCAGGAATGGACTCCCTCTTTTGAAGCTGTTGAACAGGGGTCACATAGACCCCCAAACAATACTGGCCATTGTCCCTGATCTTGGCTAGTCACCAGAACTTGATAACAAGACCCTGTTGCTAAAGATACAACATGCATAATCTATACAACAAACAGGGAGGCATCAAGCTGGTACTGACTTAAAAACCTCATCTCTACTGGCTAGGTTTCTTGATGCTGAAAAGAGCTGTGCATGTTTCTGGAAGAGAAATTAATCTTCAGCCTTACCTAGCTATGCATAATATGAGCTACAACAATTGTCCTGGCAAGATATGTGTACCACTGCAACTGTGAAACAAATATTATAAGAGTAAACAACTGATTTCTAATTGGATTTAAGGTCTGCTTCATAAGATGGAGCCCACACTTGACACTGATATCAGTGTGGTGAAACCTTTAAGATGTGGGGCCATCTTTAGGTCTTTAGGTCTTGGGATGTGCCTTCAAAAAAGTTAATGGAGGAACTGAGCTTGTTGGTGCATGCCTTTAATCCCAGCACTCTGTGAGTTCCAGGCCAGCCTGGTCTACATAGTGAGTTCCAGGCCAGCTGGGGCTACAGGAGGTCCCTGTCTCAAAAAGACAAAAAAAAATTTAGTGGAGCTACACATGGTGGTGCATTCCCTTAATTCCAGCATGTTAAAGGTAGAAATAGGCAGATATCTGTGAAATCAAGGCCAGTCGGGTCTACATAGGGAGTTCCAAGCCAGCTGTGGCTACATGCATAGAGACCTTGTCTCAAAAGAACAATGCTGGGGGATCACATACCAGATCTCAGATTATATTACAGAGCTATAGTACTAAAAGGAGAATGAGACTGGCACAAAAATTGACACATAGATCAATCATAAACATGATCAAAGAATTCAACAAACTTAAGGAACACACAAACAAATCAAAGAACTAAAAGAACATAGGGATAAACTGAATTTGCAAAACAGAAATATTGAGGAAAAAAACTCAGGCTGAAATGAAGAAGGAAATGAAATACTCAATATGCCAATCGAAAACGACAGGAGAGAGCCTCTCCAATAGAATGGATAAAATGGAAAACAGAATATCAAGACAGGACAATAAAGTTGAAGAATTTGACCTCTCAAAGCAAAGATTGAACAATTTTTTATTTTTTTAATGTGTATGAGTGTACTGTCTGCATGTATGTTGGTGCACCCATGTCGTGCAATGCCACAGAGGTCAGAAGAGGGCATCGGATTCCCCTGGAACTGGAGTTAAAGACAGTTCTAGCCACCATGTGGCTGCTGGGAATCAAACGTAGGTCCTCTGTAAGAGCAGTCAGTGCTCTTAACCACTGAGCCATCTCTCCAGCCCCAGCAAAGATTGAACAATTTTTAAAAACACAAGAATGTAATATGCAGGAAATGTGGGACACCGTGAAAAGACAAAATTTATGCATCATAGGCATAGGGGAAGGAAAAGAATCCCAGGATAATGGTATTGACCAGATCAGCAACAAGATTGTAGAAGAAAATTTCCCAAATTAAGGAAAGCCATGTCCATACAAATACGAAAGGCATATAGAACACCAGATAAGTGTCCATAGACAGGGCCAAAAAAGAAACTCACCATACCATATCATAGTGAAAATACTAAACATACAGACTAAAGAGAGAATATAGAAAGCTGAAAAGAAAAACAAGTCACATATAAAGGAAAACCCATCACAATTTCAGGTAACTATTCGATGCAGATTCTAAATGACCATATATGCCAACTCAGAATACTTTACCCAGCAAAAATATCAATTATGTTTGAAGGGGAAAGAAAAATCTTCTACAATCTAAATATGCAGAAAGAATTCATGCCCATAAAACCAACCCTTCAGAGAATTTTTGAAGCAATACAAATTGTTGAAGAAAGGAATGATTATACCCAAGGGGCAACAGGAAGAAACTAAGTGACGCTGTAACTGTGGAAACACAAAGTTAGACCAAGAATGCAACCATAATTTAAAATGACAGGGACCAATACACATCTCTCAATAATAACTTTAAAGCCTAGCATGGTGACACATGCCTTTAATCCCAGCACTTGGGAAGCAGAGGCAGATGAATCTCTGTGAGTTCAAGGCCAGCCTGGTCTACATAGTGTGTTCCAGGACAGCTGGAGCTACTGTTGAGATCCTGTCTCAAAAAAACACCAAAAAAAAAGAAAGGAAGGAAGGAAGGAAGGAAGGAAAGAAAGAAAGAAAGAAAGAAAGAAAGAAAGAAAGAAAGAAAGAAAGAAAGAAAGAAAGAAAAAAAGAAAGAAAGAGAGAGAGAAAGAAAGAAAACCCATCCTTTTGATGTTTGCAAGAAACTCATCTCACCTTCCAGTACATTCACTAACTTAAGGTAAAAGAATGGGAAAAAAATATTCCAAGCAAATGGCATTAAGAAGTAAACAGGTGTTATAATTCTAATACCTGATAAAATAAATTTCAAATTAAAACTAATCCAAAGAGATAAAGGGTCACTTCATTCTTATTAAAGGAAAAATTAACAAAGAAGATATTATAATCATGAATATTTATGCTGCAAATTCTGGGGCACCCAACTTCATAAACACAATGCTACAGGACATTAGAAACACATTAATCCCAACTCACTAGTAGTAGGAGACTTCGGTGCCCCACTATCTCCATTAGACAGGTCACCAGATAAAGAAAAGGCAAAGAGGCATCTGAATTAAACAATATATATGAAATGAACCTAATAAATATCTAACAAATATTATACCCAAGCACCAAAGAATATACTTTCTATTCAGGATCCCATGGAACCTTCTCCAAAATTGACCACATACTAGGGCACAAAACAAACCTCAACAAATACAAAAAAATGAAATAATTTCATGCATCCTATCATGCCATAAGGCAATAAAGCTTAAAGTCATAACCAGAAGAAACCCTAGTAACTACACAATCTCAGGGAGATTAAATAACACATCACTAAATGATGAATGGTCCAAAGGAGAAATTAAGAAAGAAATAAAAGGGGCCGGAGAGATGGCTCAGCGGTTAAGAGCACTGACTGCTCTTGCAGAGGACCCAGGTTTGATTCCCAGCACCCACATGATGGCTGAGAACTGTCTTTAACTCCAGTTCCAGGGGAATCCGACGCCCTCTTCTGACCTCTGTGGCATTGTACCACATGGGTGCACCAACCTACATGGAGACAGTATACTCATACACATAAAAAATAATAAATAAATAAATAAATTATAAAAACCATTTAATTTTTTTTTGTCTTTTCAAGACAGGGTCTCCTGTAGCCCCAGCTGGCCTGGAACTCACTCTGTAGACCAGGCTGGCCGTGAACTCATAAAGATCCACCTGCCTCTGCCTCCCAAGTGCTAGAATTAAAGGTGTGCACCACCACATAAAAAACATTTTAAAAGATGATTAAGATTGATTGGGATATTGGATTAGTCACTTTTCTGTTGCTGTGATAAAACACCATGACCAAAGGAACTTATAAAAGGAAGAATGTATTTGAGCTTACGATTTACGGTTCCAGGGAATTAGAGTCCATTGTGGTGGGAGGCATTTTGGCTGGAGCTGGAGCAGCAAGCCAAGGGTCACATCTCGCAATGAGCACAGGAAGCAGAGAGAGCGACTGGAGACCACAAGGCTTGTTAAACTCACTAAGCCTGCCCCCAATAACGTACTTCCTCTAGCACGGCAACACCTTCTAAGACCTCCAAGAACAGTGCCACCAACTGGAGACAAATGTCTGAATACTTAAAGCCTATGGGGGACATTCTTTCAAACCACCACATTCCACTCCCTGGCCCCCATAGGCTCCTGACCATATAAAATGCAAAATGTGGGGGCTGGAGAGATGGCCTAGTGGTTAAGAGCACCGACCGCTCTTGCAGAGGACCTGGGTTCGATCCCCAGCACCCACATGGCGGCCGAGAACCATCTGAAACTCCAATTCCAGGAGAACTCCAGTTCCAGGGGAATCCGACACCCTCTTCTGACCTCCGCGGCATTGCATGACACGGGTGCACAAACTTGCATGCAGTCAATACATTCATACACATACAGAAATAAATAAAATTTTTTTAAAAATACAAAATACATTTAGACCAACCTTAAAAGTGCCCATAGTCTTTACCAGTTTCAATGCCATTCAAAAGTCTACAGTCCAATGTCTTTTCTGAGACTCAAGCCAATCTCCTAAACTGTAAGCTCCTGTAAAAATCAAAAAGACAAATTACATACTCCCAATGCACAGTGGAACCGAATACACATTCCCATTCCAAAAGGGAGGAATAGAGGCATAGTGAGGAAATACTGGACCAAAACAAGACCGAAAACCTGCAGGGCAAACACCAAGTCCAGTAGCTCCATGTGCAACTTCTGGGACTTTGACTTTCCAAAGGGCTTAGATGGCTCAGCTCTTTCCAGCTTTGCTTTCAACATACATCTTTTCTTAGGCTGATACCACTCCCTGTATGCAGCTCTCCTTGGCAAATATCTCACAGGTCTGCATCTCGAATGTCATCTCTGGGGTCTCTGCTGCCAAACAGACTTCACATTCAAGCTTCATGCAATGCCTATCAGGCGTTCTTTTTTATTAGGCACCCTGCTTGACCTGCCCTTTGGAAGCTCTCTGAAACCAGGAGGAAGACTGAAGACCCCTTCACTCTTGCAAACCTCATCCTCTAAAGCCATGCTACACCACATAGAATGAAAAGCTGCCGAGTTTGGCTGCAAGATTTGGGATGGACCCGCTATTTACCCACATTTGCAACTTTTCTCTCCCTGAACTTGGAGCACGGAAAACCCTTTCAGTATTTTCCTTTCAAACGTTTGAGGATTAGCTGGGTGTGGTCTTGCCCTGAAGGTACTATTTCTGTTGTTTATTTGTAAATCTCGAGGCCCTTCCTTAATCACTTTAATCTCACTTTTTCCATTGTTTACTTGTAAATAGCTAGGCCTCTCCTTAATCACTTTAGTCTCCTTATGAAAGGGAGCCTCTCCTTCACATGCCTTGGCACCACCTTTAATCTTCCTAGTGCAGTTTTCAGATCCAAACTGTACATTTTGCATTTCTTTCTGCCCCATCTGCTCTTCTTCACTGTAGATCTGCACAATATTCACCATTAAAAGCCACGCCACCATTTCTACGTTAGGCTGTCTTGAAATATCCTCTGCCAAAGACATTAGTCCATTGCTTTTCAACTTAGCATCAGGCAAGCATTTGTGCTGCAGGCAAACTGCTGCCAGACTCTTTATCAAAATATCCCAGTTGCTGCCTAAGTCTTTATTTTCCTCTGGAACTACATTTTTTGCAGCCATGCTTTCTTCCAGGCTTCTACTAGAATGGCCTGTTAAGCTCTGCTTACAGTAGTCAACAGCTTTTCTAGCCCAAAGTCCCAAAGTCTTCCACATTTCTCCAAACATCCACATGGTCAGGTTCTTCACAGCCAACAGCCTACTCTCTGGTACCAAATAACTGTATTAGTCACTTTTCTGTTGCTGTGATAAAACACCATGACCAAAGGAACTTATAAAAGGAAGAGTTTATTTGAGCTTACGATTGACGGTTCCAGGGAATTAGAGTCCATTGTAGTGGGAGGCATGGCGGCTGGAGCTGGAGCAGCAAGCCAAGGGTCACATCTTGCAATGAGCACAGGAAGCAGAGAGAGTGACTGGAGACCACAAGGCTTGTTAAACTCACTAAGCCTGCCCCCAATAACGTACTTCCTCTATCATGGCCACACCTTCTAAGACCTCCAACTGGAGACAAATTATCTGAATACTTAAAGCCTATAGGGGACACTCATTCAAACCACCACAGATATTATCTATGAAATATACAAAAATTCAAATTAAAATTTAAAAAAACAAGAAACAAGAAAATAAACAACCCAATAATATGATGGGCTATGGATCCAAACAAAAAGTTCTCAAATGAAGAAATAAAAATGGATAAGAAACACTTTAAAATGTTCTCAGGTCTGGAGAGATAGCCTAGCGGTTAAGAGCGCCAACTGCTCTTGCAGAGGACCCAGGTTCGATTCCCAGCACCCACATGGTGGCTAAGAACTGTCTGTAACTCTGATTCCAGGAGAACTCCAGTTCAGGGGAATCCAAGACCCTCTTCTGACCTCCACAGCATTGCACGACATGGGTGCACAAACCTACATGCAGACAGTACATTCATACACATACAAAAATAAATAAAAAATTAAAAAAGATAAAAATGAATTTCCCATATGATCCAGTTATACCAATCCTTGACACATACCCAAAGGATTCATCTTACTGTACAGATACTTGTAATCCATGTTTGTTGCTGCTCTTCTCACAATAGCCAAGAAATGGAGACAACTTAAATGTCCCTCAACTGATGAATGGGACCACAAGGGCAGGGGAAGAGGGAACTCAGGAGAGGGAGCATTGAGACTTGCTTTGTGCCCCAATGTTTTTTATTTTAGAGAAAGTTCCATGGGCTTCTGAGAAGAATGTGTGTTTGGGTAGATATTTGGTGATGTCTATTAGATTCATTCAATTTATGATGTCATTTAACTCCAGAGTTTCTCTGTTCAGTTTTTGTTCTGATGACTAGTTACATCTGCAAAGGGGTGGGCAGGGGAAGGAAAAGGGAGATTTGATGGGGGTGGGGAGATGGAGCTTAAGTGGTAGTGGCTTGTGAACCCTTAAGAAATACACATACAGAGTCTGAACATTAGTGCATGTGTAAACATAGGGGCTGCAATGGCACAGAGTACAATGCCAGACATGAGAGACCTTCTTCTGAGTCATTGGCCAGAGTAGTCCAAGAGACTCTAAAATTAACACAGGCCATGGCCAGAGCCCTTTGTTATCTCCCAGAACTCAAAAGTAAGACCCTACTGATGAAGACAGAACATATTTTGGATACAGGACTTGGAGCAATGGAGCTGGAAGCCTTCTTCCTGAAGATTTCTTCCTGAAGACTAGTTCTCATAATTCTATAATATTATATAAGCTGCCAAGGGATAAAATCAATCAATGGTACAACACTCGCTAAAGCTGAATATCCATAATGACTGCCACAGCAAACTACCTCTACTAGTGCAGTAATGGCACAGTTATCTGGTGAATAATCAACAGCTATCTAATCAGTCTTCAGTCCCTCTCAGTGGGAGTGAAGTAATGAGGGGCACTGTAAACATGGCCAAATAAACATGGCTGAAAAGGTAATAGATCCTAGAGCAAACCTTATCTCTGTCATATCTCTAGACAAATGAAATTTCTTACCATATGCTAATTATGGATCCTTATATTTACAGACAAGCATATCATGTATTACTCATCAAATAAGCTTCTTTTCGCAACAGATGGCCACTACTGCCAGGTTCCACAACTGGAAGAGATGCTCAGGGAACATAGTGGAACAGGGGGTGGAGAGCAAAGCTTCCTTATACAACAGAGTGAAGTGTACACAGAAGGCCACAACTGACTATGTTTTAGAGAATATGAGACTTTAAAGTGTGTGTCTTTGGATAGAACTCCTATATTAAACTGCACCAACCCACACCTCAGGGACCATTGCAGAAAAGGGAGTGGAAAGATTGAAAGAGCCAGGATGAGTCCATGAACCAAGGGAACTAGAAGTTTTCAGGCCACTGGAAGCTTGCTCATGTGAACTTGTGGCAATGGTGACATCGAGCAAAAGAACCATGCTGACTCAATCAGACAGGGGCTCTACTCTAGAGCAAGGGAAATGAGCAGCAGGCTGGCCCTAACCTAGAAACTGTCGGAGAGTGATTACTGCTGGGTGAGGGAGAATAGACCTTCCTTAATATCTCTAGGTGGGCTGACTAGACTCTAATGGATTAACTTGCATGCTTGCATTGAAGGACATCTGGGTACATGCTTGACTGGATAGGACTTAACACGTGTGGTGGGATACATCTGGTCCAGTGGGGGCTTGTATGGGCATCAATGGGGGAGGGCGTCCAAATTTGATTAAGAACTGTTGTATGAAGTGTACAAAAGCTCAATAAAAAATTTTAGGGTCTCCCTATAGCCCTAGCTGGCCTGGAACTCACTCTGTAGACCAGAATGGCCTTGAACTCACAGAAATCCACCTGCTTCTGCCTCCTTAGTGCTAGGATTAAAGGCTTGTCCCACCACACCTGGCTTAAAGATGGTTCTTAGCCACTATGTGGGTGCTGGGAATAGAACCCTGGTCCTCTGCAAGAGCAGTCAGTGTTCTTAACCACTGAGCCATTTCTCTAGCCCCAATAAAAAATATTTTTTTTAAAATTAGTGAGACTGCAGATTTGTCCTCTTTCTATTTTTGGCTTCCTGGCTATGAGGTGAGAAATTTTGCTTTAGAAGTGCTTTCTACCACTGTCATCTAATACCACATCAGATTTTTAAAACAACACACTCATGAACTATAACCTCTAAAACCATGAACTAACAAATCTTTTCTGCATGTTTTTTCATCTGTGTGTACACCATAAGTATGGTGTGTGTATCAAACTTGAACAACACAGGTTTAACAATACTGAGTAGTGTCCCCAAAACATGTCAAGAATGGCAGGCCTTTGTTTGGAGACAGAGCCTTTGCAGATGTAACTAGTCATCAGGACAAAAACTGAAAAGAGAAACTCTGGAGTTAAATGACATCATAAATTGAATGAATCTAATAGACATCACCAAATATCTACCCAAACACACATTCTTCTCAGAAGCCCATGGAACTTTCTCTAAAATAAAAAACATTGGGGCACAAAACAAGTCTCAACAAATACAGAAAAACTAAAATGACATCTTGCATTCTATTGTACCACAATGGACTAAAGCTGGATAGCAATACAAATAGAAGACACAGAACATATACAAACTCAGAGAGACTAAATAACACACTACTCAGAGATCATTGGGTCAAGAAACTAATTAAGAAAAAAAAATCAATGAAATAATAACAACAAATTACAAAGAATTAATAAATCAATAGTTATAAAAGTGATAAACCAAATTAACCACAAGAAACATTCATATTCATAAAGTATAAAAATAAATAATAAATATTTTAACTGTAACATGGAATCAGAGAGTTCTCAAAAGATGAAATACAAATGGCTAAGAAATGAGGTTTTTCAATGTTCATCATCCTTATCCATCAGGAAAATCTACATTGAAATTATATTGAGATATTTGACCCAGGTCAGAATGGCCAAATTAAGAAAAAAAAATTAGAATGTTATGTTAATTTTAACTTTTTAGATATGTGTGTTTACATTGGATTACCCATAGACATCAGGAAATAAAGCTGGTCCTAAGAGGAAAGTTTATAGCACTAAGAGCTTACATCAAAAAACTTTGGGAGATCCTGTAGCCTTTCGGTGTTCTTCCTCCCTTGACCACTGCTAGTGACTGCAGATTCCCTGGAACACTCCAGCCCTCCTGTGCTCCAGGTCCTAGCGGTGGGAGGGGGTGGGAGGCATGGAGAAGGTACCAGGAAGCCCAAAGAGAGAGGGAAGGAAGGACGGACTCAATAACAAGCCAGGAGAAATTCCATGGGGGAATAACTCAACTTTATTTTTACAACCCGGGGTATTTACACCTTGTGAGATTGAATGGAGGTTGGGGTGTACAGGAATTTACAGCATATACTCCAGATCACTACAGGAATGTGACAATGTTTTGCCCAGAGTATCAAAGGCAGTGGTGCCAGGCAGGTTCCAAAAGCAAGCAGGAAATCAGCAGGGCTCCAGCCTGAGGTCTGGGAGTGTCCAGCTGACTTCCTAAGTGCTCCAGCCAAATGAAATGCCCACAAGATCCCAAATTAATAACTTAATAATATACTTGAGGGCCTCGGGTGAACAAGAACAAACAAAATCCATAAAGAGTAGAGAGGAAGAAATAATATATATCATGGCTGAAATGACACAGAATTCTACCAAACCTCCAAAGGACTAGCACCAATGTGCCTCAAATTATTCCATAAAATCATGTCATGGTGATAAACATAAACACAAAAATTCTCACTAAAATACTTTCTCCTGCTGCTCCTTTCAACTTGATCTCTGCACTTGTTCTTTTCCATTCCTGATAAAATATCCAACAAAGTCCATAGATTTTTTTATTCCTCTCCATCAACTGACCAACTGTTTAAATAATTAAGATATCTCAGGGCTGGAGAGATGGCCTAGAGGTTAAGAGCACTGACCGCTCTTACAGAGGACCCGGGTTCAATCCCCAGCACCCACATGGCGGCCGAGAACCGTCTGAAACTCCAATTCCAGAAGAACACCAGCTCCAGGGGAATCCGACACCCACTTCTGACCTCCGCGGCATTGCACGACACAGATGCACAAACTTGCATGCATACAGTACATTCATACACATACAGAAATAAATAAAAATTTAAAAAGTCTATCTTTTAAAAAATAAATAAATAAATAAAATATCTCACCAATATAACATCACCACTCCAAAGCACTTAGTTTAAGGATTATATCCTCTCCTATCAGAGCCAACAAAAAGATAGTTTAGGAAAGGAGCCTGCTGTCTTGGTCTGTTCTCTGCTCCACTGCCTATTTTGTGTGCTCATCCATCATTTTCATTCAGGGTCAGACCATGAGAAGAGACATACAGGATATGGAGGCAAGCTGATAATTGCATTGCATAGGGTACAGAATGATAATTATCTCTTTTGTGTTAGCACATATGTTTCTTGTAGGAAGCAGGTTAGAAGGTCTTTTCTCATGGAATCCATTTTTTGAAGAACTAGAATAACTCTCTTCTTCACCATTAACATTTGATCCTGGGGGAAATGGCTGCACCATCAGGAAAAGCCCAGATCCCTTCCAATCTTGCTGCTTTGATACAACACCAGGAAGGGGTGTGGCAAGTGCAGCCTCCAGACTGTGAACTTTGCCAGAATGAGGGCTTCAACCTCCAGGAGAACAGACTGAAGCTCTTTTGATTTGGTCCGAGGAGAGATGCCATAACCCTCCAATAATTCTTTCGAAATAGAAGACTGACAAGGTTGGTAAAAAGATGAATTAAATGGTCCAATGCTGATAGGGTTTACAGGTTTATATGTCTGTAGAAGTAGACAAACATCCAGCTTCAGACTGTGTGCTAAAAATGGCATCCAAAGACATCCCAAACATTTAGGATTTTTGTGAAATTTGGAGAGAGTTTCACTCAAATATACTGTTACAGAAGTTACAGAGGGATGAATTGCCAGCCAATAAAAGGCTGTCTTTTTTAAATCAAATTGATTCTCTGACAAATTCATGCATGTACATAATTCATTCTAATTATCCCATATCTCTTTCTCTTTCAACTATAATTGACATTTTTGCAGGGTATAGTAATCTGGTTTGGCATCTAAAGTCATTTAGCATTGGGATTACTTTGGTCCACGTTTGTCTGCCTTTCATAGTTTACTCTGAAAAGTCAGCTGTAATTCTGATGGGTTTTCCCCTTATATGTAACTTGTTTTTCTCTTGTGGCTTTCAGTATTTTGTCTTTGTTTTGAGCATCTAGCATTTTAAGTATGATATGTCATGGGGAATTTCTTTTCTGCTCTTGTCTCTTTGGTGTTCTATGTGCTTCTTGTATTTCTATGGATTTGTCTTTTTTCAGTTTGGGGAAATTTTCTTCTATTAGTCTGTTGAAAAGCTGATCAATACTGTTGTCTTGGGATTCTTCTCCTTCCTCTATCCTTATGATGCAGAGATTTGGTCTTTTCATAGTGTCCCATATTTCCTGGTTTTTCCACTCTTGTTTTTTTTTTTTTTTTTTTTTTTTTTTTTTTTTTTTTTTTTCATAATCTTTACTTGAGGGTTCTAGTTGCACTGTGTTATCCTGCAGGTCTGATATTTTTCTGCTTCATCAATTCTGCTTCTGAGGCTTTTTCCCATCCCTTTCTGTTGGTTGGATGAATGTTCAATTTCCTTTTTCATTTCATCCTGTGACTTCTTTAGTATTTCCACTTCCATTTGGAGTTTGCCATTCTCTTCTTGCAGCTCCTTGCTTCACTGGTCAGTTTCTTTTTTCATTTCAGCCTGTGATTTTTCAGTGTTTCCACTTTCCTCTGGAGTTTGTCATTCTCTCCCTCTAGTTTTTTCAGGGTTTATCACTCTTTCCTTCTAGTTCCTTCCTGAGTTTTTCATTCTCTCCCCATTAGTTCTCTGATTTGTTCTTTATATTCTTTGATTTCCTTGAATATGTCTACAATTGTTTTCTAAAGTTGGTGTCTTGGTTTCCTTCCAGGGTGTTCTCATTGTAGGAATCTTCTATAGGACTCGTAGTTTGTTGTGGATTTATTATGAGCTTTTCCCATGTTGTTGTTTTTTTCATTGTGTCTTTGGCATGTGGATTTATTTGTTTGTTTGTTTGTTGTTTGTTTGTTTGTTTGATTGATTCTGGTGCTAATCTCAAATGTTAATATGGAAGACTGGTTGGTCACTCACTCTGCTTCCTGCCAGCTTGTTCTTCAACATTGGCTGTGCAGCCTACAATCACTAACACTGTGCCTGCTGGATCATCCTGACCACAGCACCAGCAGCTTGAGCTGGGGGTTGGGGGGTTACTCCTTTGGCCCATGCACCAGTACCCTGTCCTTGTTGGGGAGTACAAGGTAAGTCTGCCTCAACTTATGTGTCCACAAAGCTGGTGGCTTGCTTGCCACCTCTCTATCTCTGTGCAAATCACTCTTCTCACTGGTACCTGAGGTGGGACATCTCTGGGCATTCCCAAGACCCTGGGAATGCCTCAAGGCAGGTCCACCTCATCTGACCTGTCCACCAAGATCACATGGTTTTATTTTTGTCTGTGGTGCACTCTGCTCTATGATTAAATGAGCCATCCCCCTTCAGGCCACAAATCTATGGGATTCATGAATCTTATACATTAAATGTGGATAGCAATCCTTTTTGTAAAAAAAAAAAAGTATTCAGTTAGAGTTAGAGTGATACACCAGGAGAAGTTAAGAAGAAGGAATTGCATGGTCTCAATCCAAGACAGGGGAGTTCATGTCTTACCACTGATTGTAACTCTAAATGCTCACAGATTCCATCTGGAAGTATATATTCCATCCAAGCATGATATGTGACTCTGTGCTAGCCAGGCGTGGTGGTGCACACCTTTAATCCTAGCACTCGGGAAGCAGAGGCAGGCGGATCTTTGTTAGGGTTAGGGTTAGGGTTAGTGTTAGGGTGCTTAGTTGCATTTCTTTTTTTTCTTTAAATTTTTTTTAATTTATTTTTTTATTTTTAAGGGATTCTACAATATAATGACACAGGTGTTTGCAGATAACATTGATGTTACTCAGTATATCATACAATTAGGTATTGGTGCATTTTGCAAGTATCTATGTCCAAATTTTGAACAACCCAAGGTTCCCATAGTCCAGTTGGATAAGCTTGTATGCACAGTCATGTTGATCAGTTAGGAGTCCAGACTATATTCCTGTAGTCTCACGATTCACCCCTATCTCTTTGCAGCCCTTACAATCTACCACGCCTCCTCTTCCGCAGTTTGTTCCCTGGGCTTTGGAAAAGGGGCACAAGTGGATGAGAAGAAAAGAGTCTAATTTCTTTGGAGTTGTCATTTTGGACTCCAGTCTGTTCAGGTTGTTTCCCTTCATGGGTTGACAGCTTTTCCAGTGATACCCTTTTTAGTCATACTAACAAAGCACAAGCTATTGGATGT
>VZQC01009088.1:2418786-2488197 GCA_009823505.1 Rhizomys pruinosus | reverse complement strand
TAGTGTCCCATATTTCCTGGTTGTTCCACTTTTGTGTATTTTTAAATTTTTCATAATCTTTATTTGAGTTTTTTAGTTGCTCTGTGTTATCTTCCAGATCTGATATTCTTTGCTCAGCTTCCTCCATTCTATTTCTGAGGCTTTTTCCTTTCCTTTCTTCTTGATTGGATGAGTGTTCTATTTCCTTTTTCATTTCGTCCTGTGATTTCTTTAATATATCCATTTCCTTTTTGAGTTTCTCAATCTCTTCTTGGTGCTCCTTACTTTGTTGGTTGGCTTCCTTTTTCAGTGTTTCTACTTCCTTAAGGTGTTTGTTTTTTTTCTCTCTCTCTAGTTATTTCTGGAGTTTGTCAATCCCTTCCTTTAGTTCTCTGAATTCTTCTTTATGTTCTTTAATTTCTCTGCCTATGTCTGCAATTATTCCTCTAAGGTCTGTTTCTGGGGCACCTCCAAGGGGATCCCATTGTACCTATCTCCTACGGGGTTGGTAGAGCTTGGTGTGGAATTATCCTGCACCTTTCCCTTCATCGTGTACCTGGCATGTGGATTTCCATTTTGTGATTCAAATCACAAATGCCTTTTCAGTGTGTTGAAGGCTGAAAGCTTGTTTTGTTTTGCTTACCTCCTTCTTATTCTTGTTTGTTTTTTTCTTCCTCTCGCCCTCCTTGTTTATGGAGTGTTGGCTTGTCTAGGTTTTCAGGCTTTCACTTTTGTTTATAGATTGGATATTGGAAGTCTAAGTCACTCTTCCTTTCCTGTTCTGAGAGTTCTCCTAATCGAATCCACTGGATACTCTCTCTTCCTCAATTCCAATTGTTGGCAGGGGGGGTGGTTGGGGGGGAATGCCTGGCTTAGCCTGTGCCCCGGCACCTGAGTCAGGCACCAGAGTCAGACTCAAGCTCAGGACCCCTTCAGGCTGCAAGGGGGGAAGGGTGACCCGCCGGGCTTAGGGCTCCAACCTAGCCCCCGCCAGCCACCACGCCCTCTGCCACAGACCAGAAAATCAATAGTCCAGCACCACAAAAGTCACTCTGTCCTAAGCTTTTACCTGCCTGGAGCTGGGCTGCTCCAAGTGTTCCTATCAGGTCCGGAACCTGAGTCCAAACACATGACCGGACTGCAGTACCTGAGTCAGGCACCAGAGTCAGACCCAAGCTCAGGACCCCTTCTGGCTGTGAGGGGGGAAGGGTGACCCTCCGGGCTTAGGGCTCCAACCTAGCCCCCGCCAGCCACCAGGACCTCTGCCACAGACCAGAAAATCGATAGTCCAGCACCACAAAAGTCACTCTGTCGTAAGCTTTTACCTGCCTGGAGCTGGGCTGCTCCAAGTGTTCCTATCAGGTCCAGAACCTGAGTCCGAACACACGACCCGACTGTGGTATCTGAGACAGGCACCAGAGTCAGACCCAAGCTCAGGACCTCTTCTGGCTGCCTCTTGGTTGCTTTTCTAAGGCCCTCTTTAATTTTATTTGAGAGAAAAGCTATTATAACCATAGAGAAGATAGACAGTAAAACTTACAAAATATGTTGGGAGCCAGCAAAAAAATGAGACATAGTCACCGGCCATGGTGACTAGTATGTAGAGGGAGGCAGCCCCTGTTCCAGAAGTTGGGGGTACTGCACAATCCCGACAGTCATGTACCCCTATCCTTTCATAGTTTTGGTCTGTTTCATACTGACCTTAATGAGTTGGTGGTCCCGTGAATAGTATAAAGGCCCTGACTTTTTCCAATAAAGTTGAGTAATTTCCTCCCATGAAATTTCTCCTGTCTCTTCACTTGGATCCATATTTCTATCTTTTCTGGGCTCCTGGAACCTTCTCCCTCTCCCTCCCTGCTGCTGCTTGAGATTCCACACACCCGTTGGACAAACCACAACTGCTCATGGAACAGGGAGAAAGTGACAACAACTGGTGCCCAAGGAATGTGGGGCTACAAATACTTTTGGAAGGCTCAGAGAAGGAAGGTAAGTCTTCCTCATCCTAACTGGAGTGGGGTAATGGCAACTGCACCCCTGTCCCTCCGAGTTTCACAAAGGGGACAAATGCTTTCTTCCAACCTTTAATTTCGTTGTGAGAGGTCCAGTATGATAGGAAAGTAATTGATGTGTTCTGATGGAGGCTACACGTATTGGCTGAAGGCTTTCCTGCCTACTGCTGGACCTCAGACTGGTCTACTGCACATCAGCAGAGACCCTCTATCTAGAATCAGACAGCAGCTGCACAAGAAATAGGATCGACAATTGACAAATTGGGACCTCATTAAACTCAAAATCTTCTGCACATCAAAGAAACAATCAAGGAAGTGAAAAGAAAACCCACGGATTGGGAGGAAACCTTCACCACAGACACATCTGACAAAGCTTTGATTTCCAGAGTATATAAACTACTCAAAAAACAAAGAAGAAAGAAAACAAATGAATCACTCAAAAGATGGAGCAAAAAGCTGAACAGAGACTTCACAAGTGAGGAATTAGAGATGACTGAGAAAAATCTTTAAAAATGTTCAACATTGCTAATAATTAAGGAAATGCAAATGAAAACCACTTTAAGATATCATCTCACAATAAGACTGGCTAGGATCAAGAAAATAAATGATACCAAGTGCTGGAGAGGTTGTGGGAAAAGGGAAATACTCATCCAATTCTGGTGGGAATGTTAACTCATACAGCCACTATGGAAAGCAGTGTGGAGAACCCTTGGAAGACTTAAAATGAGCTTACCACATGACCCAGTCATACCGCTCCTGGGTATATACCCACAAGACTCATCTTACCCCAGAGATACATGCACAGCCATGTTTATTGCATCTGTCTTCACAATAGCAAGGAGCTGGAACCAACCCAAGTGCCATTCAACTGACGAGTGGATAGAGAAAATGTGTTACATCTACACAATGGAGTTCTATGCAGCAGTAAAGAAAGATGACATCATGAACTTTGCAGGTAAATAGATGGAACTAGAAGATACTATGTTAAGTGAAGTAACACAGACCCAGAAAAACAAACGATGAATGGTATCCCTCATCTGTGGATGCTACAGCCAATTACCTAGTTGTAAGTATTTCTTGTGCACAGCCCCTTGAGCTTTTGTCCAAGTAGTTGGGAGTGAGGCATATTAGAAAGAACAACAAAAACAACAGAAAAGAAATTCTGCTTGAAACAGTCAATGTCTGCATCAATAATTTTGAGAAAGACTCAGAAAAAAATGCAAAACATGTTTGGCAGAATGTATGAGCTCTGGAGGGGTGGGTGGGGAGGGAGGGGGACATGGATCTAGATTTGATTTGTAACACAATCTTGTAATATATAGGTATAAATGAAAAAAAGAAAAAAGAAAAGGCCATCTGACTGCCTCAACAGTGCTGGTGGAGGTGTGGTCCCTGAAGCCTGGATTCTGGAGTGCCTCCACAATTTCTGGGCAGAAGTGAGGAGTCTCAGAGGAGGCTGAAGTGGGAAGAAGTGTTGCTGGGTTTAAGGAGGATCTGAGGAGTATGGTCCAAGAGAAACAGGCAGAAAACCTGAATACATGAGGGTGCAGTGAGAGAAATGACAAAGGAGGTCTGAAAGCCTATGAGGAGAGTACACCATAATGGAGAAGGGTACATTTGAGAGCTCCCAGGTGAGTTCAGCCGCTGCTGCCAGGGCCCTCAAACATGGCTGCCATCCACAAGCAGTGGGGTCAAGCTGTTTGGAGAGAGATGCCACTGCCCAGTATGAGGGTCCAATGGGTTGGCCAGGAACCCTGTGGCCACTCCAAAGCTTTCATCAATAAAGAGGTGGAAAGGCATGAAGAGTCCAGGAAAGCCAAAGTGAGGCCAGTTAGGAGGGGTCCCTAAGGAGAGAGAAGTGGTGACAGGCATGGCAGGGTCAGAGAGAGGCCCAGGGAGGTCTCCTTAGCTGCCTGGTACAAGGGTTTGGTTGCAACAGCAAAATTAGGGATCCATTGGTGGAAGAAGCCCAGCGATTCTAGAAAAAAGAAGATGTGGTCTGCTGTCTCTGGAGGCTGAAGTTCTCATATAGTGTTGACTCCATCTGACCTGAGAGTACTGGAAGGGTCGTTAGGACCAGAGTCAAAGGAAGAGAGATCTCAGGCCAAGGCTTGGCTGCAGACCTGGTTTTTGGGTCCTCCCATGTGAGGCAAAAGAAGTATTAAGGCACAGTAAAGAAGGCCAGGACAGGGGCTGGAGAGATAGCCTAGTGGTTAAGAACTCTGACTGCTCTTGCAGAGGACCTGGGTTCAATCCCCAGCACCCACATAGCGGCAGAAAACCGTCTTTAACTCCACTTCCAGGGGAATCCAACACCCTCTTCTGACCTCTGCGGCATTGCATGACACTGGTGCACCAACCTACATGCAGACAGTACATTCATACACATATGAGAATAAATAAAAAAGGAAATAAATAAAAAATAAAAAATTAAAAAAAAAAGAAGGCCAGGACAGCCGGGCATGGTGGCACAAGCCTATTATCTTAGCTCTTGGGAAACAGTGGCAGGTGGATCTTTGTAAGTTCAAGGCCTTCCTGGTCTACATAGTGAGCTCCAGGCCAGATGGGACTGAAGGGAGACCCTGTTAAAAAAAAAAAAAAAAAAAAAAAAAAAAGATGACCAGGACAGTGAAATGGTAGACTGAGGTATAGGGGTTAGGGCAGAGGTCCTGAACTAGATGGAAGGTGCCAGAAGGCTTACAAACTGGAAGAATGGGGGTGTTGCAGGGTTAGTTAGTGGAGATAGGGGGCAGGAAATGGTAGGCTTGAGCCTATATGGTGGGTTTCAGAAATAGGAAACTGAGGCCTGGAAGGAAAAGAGGTGGAGTTCTTGAGGCATACCAGGACTAGTGGATGGTGAGAGGCAATTACCAGGGTTGAGATGTCCCAGACCTGAGAGTTGACAGGATCAGGAAGGGCAGGAGCTGGACAATCCAGGGCAGGGACCTAGGAGGCTATTAGGGATAAAAGAAGGTGAGAGTCTGGAGATGGTGTGAGGAACAGAGACACAGTTGCTTGCAAGCGACTGAGGTTGTCACAGCCCAGGAGGGGCACTGGGCAGCCAGGCATGACTAAAAAGAAATGGGTGAAAAGATGACCTTCGAGGACACAGGGGAGAGGTAGAGTCCTTTGAAGGAAAGAGGGGGTTCTGCCCACTCCCATGACAGAAATTGATGAGGGAACTGTAGGGCCTGAGTGTGGGGTCAGTACATAAAGGAAGCCCAGCTGTACAACAGGAAGGAGCTGGACTTACACACTACCTGGAGCATTAGCCTGGGCTTGACAAGGGTCAGTGGGGGGTCTCTGAATCTGGCTGCCATCAGTCCTCCACCAGGCTGAGGAATTCAGAGGCTGGAGTGGGTTGGGGTGCCTGGAGCAGTGGGACCAGACCACTGTGGCATGGCACAGAGGATGAGCCCACATCCAGGCACTCAGACTTTGAATGGCCAGGCTGCTGGCAGAGCTCTGGCAGAGAGAGCACAGAATGGGGGATGGCTTGGGGTTTGGGCATTTTGTAGCCCAGTGACCTCCTTTGCCACACTTGAAGCAGGCTCCTGGTGGAACAGACTTAGACCAGGCCCCTTTGGGATGGGGCTTGATGGGGCACTGGAGGAAGTACCCAGCCCAACCTAACAACTAGAACTCAGAGGATGAATGTGAAATGAGGAATGGCTGGGGACAATATTTTGGCACAATAGCCCTTAACACAAATGAAAGAATATATGAATTCCAGTGGGGGACTGTGCCAGTGGAGGACAGGATATAAAGGTGATTAAGACTGTTTGATATTTTATGTATTAAATACACAAATTAAATAAGAAAAAAAATTTTAATTGGCTATGGAACTGAACAAAAGTTCTCAAAAGCAGAAATAAAAATGACTAAAAAGCAGTGTAGTGTTCAGCAATCAATGAAATGCAATTTAGGGGCTGGAGAGATAGCCTAGCGGTTAAGAGCACCGACTGCTCTTGCAGAGGACCTGGGTTCGATCCCCAGCACCCACATGGCGGCTGAGAACCATCTGTAACTCCAATTCCAGGAGAACTCCAGTTCCAGGGGAATCCGAGATCCTCTTCTGACCTCCATGGCACTGCACGACACAGGTGCACAAACCTACATGCAGACGGTACATTCATACACATACAAAAATAAATAAAAATTAAAAAAAAAAGAAATGCAATTTAAAACTAGTATGGTAACATACAAGATGCCCCTGCTCTTGTGGAGGTACCAGGGTCAATATCCAGCACCCACATGGCTCACAACCATCTGTTACTCTGGGGCATCTGACACCCTTTTCTGGCCTCTTTGAGCACTGGATACATGTGATGTACTTACATACATGTTAGCAAAACACTCATACACATAAAATATAAATAAATCTTTTAAAAATGTATTTTGACAAATGAATCTTACCTTCGACAAAATTTACTACCATCAAGAAAAGAAATGACACAAACCACTGTGAAAAATGCCCTTAATCCCAGTAGATCGCTGGGAGATGAAGGCCAGCCTTGGATTGTCTACATAGTGAGTTCCAGGAAAGATGGGACAACAGGGAGACCTTGTCTCAAAAGAACAAAAAAGAAATAAAAAGTGGGAAACAAATGCTGGTGAGAATGTGGAGAAAAGGGAACACCTATCCTCTGTTGGCAAGAATAGAAATAGGTGCAGTCACTATATTGTATTATCATTTTCATTTAGTTACAGGAAAACTTTTATTTCTTTCTTCATTTCTTCTTGAACCCATTTGTAGTGAGCACCGAGTGCAAGGTCACAGGTGGTGGCACTATTGTCAAGGATATAGAGCTAATGCCTTTTGCAGATGCTTAAATTTATTAAAAATAATTCAAATCACACATCACAAATTCATGCTCACTAAGCCAGGAGAGTACTGCAGGCTACTGGTGGGGATCATAAGGAGCATGATCCACTCCCTCAGCAGTTTGGAACTCAGATTGCACATGCACCTGAGGATGCCTGCTGATACTTCGCAATACCTTCCTGGGCTGGTGAGTGTGAATTTGTGATTTGAATTATTAATTATTGTTCATATATTTAAGCATATGTGCAAGGCAGCGTTTGAGAGAGGCAGTTGTGCAAGTCTGGTGCCAAAACCAGAGCTAGACAGCAGCTTCTGAAAACGTGACCTGTGTTAATCTGCTCAAAGCTGAATGCTACTCCTTGCTGTGATGGTGTGTATCTGATGTACTGAGGAGGGACAGTCCATCCAGAGGAGATCAGGTCACAGCCAAGAAATGGGGGTGAGAGACACAGCAGAATCAACACACAGACACCAGGAGTTGGGTGAAAGCAAGCAGATTGTGAGCTGCTGCAAACTTACTTATTTAGGGAAAGGTAGGGATGTATATGTGATCCACTCTGCTCCTTCCATGAACATGCCAGGTGCTGATATTTGGGTGAATTTTCATTGACCCAGGTCACTGACTCAGTTGTTACCATGATTAGCTTCAAAGAACAGGTTAAGCCTGTTTGGAAGGTGAGTAAGCCTGTTTGGCTGCACAGGCGTGTAACACTCTACATTTCCACCCTTTTGGGTTTTTGTTTGTTTGTTTGTTTGTTTGTTTGTTTGTTTGTTTTATTGATGCTTTGTGTATTTCATACATCATTTTCCAATTCAGTTCAGGCATATATCCGCTTCCCTTCACCCCGCCCCACCCCTACCCATCCCAGATCAAGCATTCTGCTGTAACTTTTCTGCATCATTCTGGGGTTTTGTTGTTGTTGTTGTTGTTTTGTTTTCATTTTTTTTAACAATAAGTGATAATTTGTGAGTACAAGCATCCTTCATGTCAAACCAATTTGCGAGGAGTTGTGCCCAAACCCATACAGCTCATGGGTCCCACCATCCAGCAGTGGGGGGGCTTGTATGTTCAATCAAGTTGATCAAATGAGTGTCCAGTCTATATTGTTGTAGTTTCACCTTTCACCTCAATCGCAGCCCTTACATTCTACCGTGCCTCCTCTTCCGCAGATTGTTCCCTAGGCTTAGAAAAGGGGCACACTGGATGAGATGCAAAACAGTCTACTTTCTCTGGAGCTGTTGTCTTGGTCTCTAGTCAATTCTGGCTGTTTTCTTTCATGGGCTGCCAGCTTGTCCAGGCATAACCTTTCAATCCTACTAATGAAGCACATGCAATTAGATATATAGGTATTTAAACAGTATAATATATAGCCTTTTGGTCCTACTAATGAAGCACTCGCAATTGGATATATAGGTATTTAAACATTACAAGTTGTTATGGTAGGTTACATTGGTATAGACACAGATGTTTGGATGGTATGTTAATCCATGAATTACATTTTCTTCTGTTAAGTATGACAGGGTCATCGTGTGGTTTATAACATCTCCTAACCATTAGAGGATGTAAGCTTGTGGCATCAGCCGTGGGTTATTCCTCCAAGGAGAGAGCCAATAGCCAATTGGATTTGGGATATACAGACATAAGGCTGCCACTGCTGCACAGTATTTCCAGGCAGATGAGGTGTAGCTGGTGCTGATGGAGGGGTTTTGCTTGACTCAAGGAGACCCATATTTGCTTTATTGGTTTAGTGGCCTTTGGTAACACTCTCTGGCATTCCAGAGGCCATCCGTATGCTTGCAAGTGCGGTCTCCATACATCTTTCCCATGTTTATATCAGGTCTTCAACAGCAGGGCCTTATCGCCTCTCTTCCTGCAGATATCCTGGTTGGAGGCAAGGAGCCTTTACCTTTTGTGGGGGCTTGGATCCCCTGGCCAACATCTCCTTGGTAGAGTAATCCATTGTTGATGTCAGAGCTCCTATATTAATATATTTTGCTTAAGTTCGTAGCTTAAGGAGACTTTAGCATATTTGGTTCTGAATAGCAAATAATCCTTTTCACAGTTTCTATGTCCATTAGTCACTTAAAGAAGGCAGTTTTACCAATTTTACAAGAGAATACCTCTATAACAGCTGGCTCCAATCTACAGCTGGAGAACGACCTCATCATCATCATATTTCTCCTTATTCTATGGGGGGGGAGTTAAGAAAGTCTCTTGTATTAAAACCTTTGCAGCACCTAGAAGATAAGCTTCATTAGGATTCATTAAAAATCGTTGTTACAAGTAGTATCCAGAGAGGGGCCTGATGTCTGAGACATTTCTTCCCTTCAATGCCCAGAGGATTCCATCCTTCTGCTGGCACTTTCTGGTACATCCTACTCACTGCAAAGCCGCATTTTCTTTCTCAGCCATTAAATTGGTGATACTCTGGCCTGTTGGAACAAACAAATCCTTTCCCATAGTTAGTAAAAATGTCAATTACAGTTGAAGGAGAGAGAAGAATCTTCCAAGACAAAAACAAGATGATAGAATAAATGTCTGGAAAGCCAACTCTCCAGAAAATGCTTGAAGCAATTCAAAGGGCAGAAGAGAGAAGCAACTATCCTCAAGCACCTAGGAAAAGAAACTAATAAAAATATAACCATAGGAGTAGAATCATGTTCCCTTTTGTTTTTAAAGAGAGTGACAGAGAGGGAGCATGAGTGCACAGCTCAGATATTGTGGGCCCACCTCTAGCATTTTGACATTTGACTGTGCCTGTCTTAGGTTGTCCTGGTTAATAGGATCTTACCCGTCATTGACTAACCAGCCACTGAGGGAAGAGGTTAGGAAGTTTGTCTGAGTGGGAGTAGAGGCATGGGGGTTTACCCCCGCAAGTAATAAATGGCAGAGAGCCAAAGGGGGACTTCATCATCAGGAGGGGTTGGCCGTGGGCAAAATGGAACAGGCACTTGAGGAGAAGGCAGAGGAAGGCCTAAAGGCCGATAAGTCCCTAAGTGACAAGGGTTGAAAGGTTGAGGATGTCTCACAGCCTGAACCAGACCTGGATATCAAAGGAGGAGTCGAAAGACAGGACGTCCAGCCTGGTAGAGTTGAGGGAGACAATGTGAAGCTGAGGGTGAATGTATAGTTGATGAATTGTTGGGACCAAAGGGGTATTTTTGCTTCCTATGAGGAGGAAGGAGGTGGGGGAAACAGGAAATCACTGTAGAAATACAATAAAGCTCATTAGCTATCCCAGGCTGTCTTCTCCCACCCCTAGAGGCAAGAAACAGGGCTGGCCCAGGGCATTCTGGTATCAGTTCTCCACCCAAATCAGACCAAGATATACACATGCCTCTGTCTTCCAAGTGCTGGGAGAAACTTCAGATTAAAAATAAGTAAAATTTAAAAACAGTTATCCAAATACACATAATTTTGCTTTAAAATAATTAAAATAGGCCAGTCATTTGATGGTTTTAGATTCTACTGCCTAGGACTTTATTTCACGGTGTGTGTATAAACAAGTAGTACTTTTGTAGAATAATAGATATTTAAAGATATTTTTAGGGTATCCAGACTATACCATGAAAACATTTACATTTCTGACCAGTCAAGCTTGAACAAGCTCTCACTAAGTATGAAGGCTTAAGGAACCACACCCTCCAAATAGGTTCCTACCTGTAAGGTGAACTGAGGTTCCATAATTCTAGAGAGACTCCCAACAAATGTAAGTCATCTGGAAAATAGAATCCTTTAAACAGTCAACTCAGAGGCTAACTCCTACAAATAATTATCATCTTCTGTGAAGCATTTAATAAAAAGATGTCTACAGCATCCAAATTTCAGGCCTTATATGCATTTTTAAATATCCATATTTTAAAGTTTGCATATGTGTATCTAGTCTGGCATACCAAAATGAATGATCTTGCACATAAAGGATGGAAACTTGAAGTGGCCACTTTGATAGAACCAACATGAGACAGTTACAATGCCTGAATTACAAAGACACACAAAAACTTAGATGCATAACAGCATGACTACATGAATCTTAAACAAACAGAAGAACAGTTACCATATGCAAAAGACATAGTTCATGCCTTTAAATCTAGAAAAGGTTGGATCACTTTCTTCTCCTGTACCCTGCAGCTGAAGATAGAGGGTCATGTGGCTTTGGGTCAGGGACGGGCCCAAGGGAGTCTCTAAATTTTCCAGGAGAGCAGGGGTCAGGTTTGGTGGCAGCTGAGGACCCCTGAGCCAAAGGGGAGTTTGAGCCAAGAGGCCCAGCCAAAGGGCCACTGCCATTCCAGATCCTATAAAGTTCTGAGGGCTGTGTGGCCCTGGCAACCAGGATTATCTGCCAGGGTGGGGGAAGAAAGGGGCACAGCCACTTGGGAGGACTGTGAATGAGTTCCTGCTAGCCGATGATATAGGGCTGCTGATCTGGCTGCCCAGGGTCTCCAAGAACAACCTGAAAAACTCAATTAATGGTCTACAGAGTGAGTTCCAGGTCAGCTGGGGCTACATGGAGACCCTGTCTCAAAAAAAAAAAAAAAAAAAAAAAAAACTCCATTAACAAGCTGTTTATCAGACGAGCCTTCCAATGGCCATCCAACCCCCAAGCAGGTTGTCCATTCCAATTCACATAGGATCCGGACTCTCCCAGGGGAGACTCAGCCAGACTGTCCAGTAGCCTTCCTGAAATTCTTAAAGTGGCCAAGGACCAGGGACAAGGGTATGGCAGTAAATTTAGAGTATCCCTACAGGGGCAGCTAAAGGGAGTTTTTGTGGGTCAGGAGCAGGAGGGGAATTCTCATCCAGTTGGAAATTGGGTACACTGGGAAGGGCCAGTTTTTCCTCAGTGTTTTTGTGAAAAAGCAAGTTATGCTCACACAGAACATCCTTTGCTGAGGAAACTTTAAGGCTTGCAATCATGGTGAGGAAGTTGCCCATGATAGTAGGGAAGGGGGTGGGCAGGCGAGTACCTGGACGGAACTAGGACAGACAAAGAGTGTGTGTCAGATCTGGAAGTGTACTGTGCTTAGTGGGGAACTTCCAAGGGCTGTTACCCCCTTGGCCGTATGCCCACATGGTGTCTCTGAGGCAGCATCTCTTTATGTACAGAAGTCCGGGTTGCAAGTCCTAAGTGGACAAGCTCTTAAGTGGAATTACTGGGACGAACCAAGAGGTGGAGCAGCTCATGCTATTCAGCACAGCATGGTGTGGTGATATATACCTCCCTATCGATGAACAAACATGGTGACAAATGAATTGAAACTGAAAGGAAGGGGGCCTGTGTGCTCATTCTCCTGCGGCCTTAAGCACATAAAACAGAAAGAGTGGGTGTTTAGCGAAACAGTAGAGGGGGTGTCTTGCAACCACCAGAGGATCGTAGACCACGTGGGGTCTACTCACCAAAACCATAGAGGGGGTGTCTCGCAAACAATGGGGGATGTCTTGCAAATGCCAGGGGGCTGCAGAACACGTTAGGCACCAGATGTTGGAACCTCCCCCAGTCCAGCCAGAGGGGATCAGGTCATGGCTGAGAAATGGGGGTGAGAGACACGGAATCAACACACAGACACCAGGAGTTGGGTGAAAGCACGCATATTGCCAGCTGCTGCAAACTCATTTATTCAGGAAAAGGTAGGGATATAAATATGTGATCTGCTCTGTTCCTTCTGCAGACTTGCCAGGTGCTGATATTTGGGCGAATTCTCATTGGTCCAGGTCACTGACTCAGCTATTGCCATGATTAGCTTCCAAGAACAGGTTAAGCCTGTTCAGCAAGCAAGGTGGTAAGCACGCTGCTGTGCAGGCACATAACACTCTAGAGGGACCAACTTGTCAGCTGGCAGAACTGCCATGGCTGCTGTGATAAATTCCTCAGATTCCAAAGCAGACTGAAGATTAGCAGATCTCCTGGAATCTGTCAAGCCTTCAGCGCCAGACTGGGGCTGCTGAGATATCCAGCCTCATGAATTTAGCAACTACCAGATTTGCAGCTTCTCCAGTGTGCTCTAGCCACTGTTGAATGAGTCAGAATCTATCCTGTAAGCGAAATAAATCCTTTCCTCCCCAAGTTGATATTAGACAGAGTGTTTTGTCACAGCAATCGAAGGCAAACTAGAACAGGCTCTGTGTTCTATTTTGTTTCTGGGTGGTTTAATTTGTTGTAGTTTATTAATAATTTGAGTGGAAATTTTCCTTCCTTCAGAATTCCATTCTATCCCTAGAGACTTTGCCTGTATGGATAGTCCTTTAGTTTTAATTTCATTAATAGTCCATCCCTTTAATCTCAATTGTTTAAACAAAAGATCTTTATCTTCCTGTAGTGAGATTTTTTTTTATTAATTTTATTTATTTTTGTATGTGTATGAATGTACTGTCTGCATGCAAGTCTGTGCACCCGTGTCATGCAATGCTGCGGAGGTCAGAAAATGGTGTCGGATTCACCGGAACTGGAGTTCTCCTGGAATTGGAGTTTCAGACGGTTCTCTGCCACCATGTGGGTGCTGAGAACCCGGGTCCTCTGTAAGAGCGGTTGGTGCTCTTAACTGCTAGGCCATCTCTCCAGCCCCTGTAGTGAGTTTTTGTCTTGCCCAAATATTATAACATTGTCTATATAAGTGATACATTCATTTTAAGGTAAACATTAGCCACATGTTCTGATAGAAGGCTATGTGCTATAATTGGACTATATTTATATCCTTGTGGGAATATGTTAAAGGCATATTGTCTACCTTTCCATGTAAATTGTGCTATGGTTCATGAGTAATGGGTATAACAAAAAACATATTATCCATGTCTATGGTTAATATTTTATTAATATTTTGCATTAGCACAGGTGATTTTGTTAATACATTCCTCTGATAGGGCTCCAGGAATACTTGGTGAATTTTCATTGATTTTCCTAAAAGCAAGAGTCAATTTATAGTCTCCGCATGGTTTTTTAACTGGCCATACAGGTCTATTATAATTAGTAGAGATTGATGACATCGACATTCCTTCTTTTTCTAATTCCTTAATTTTTCTGTTATTTCTTAATCTCCTCCCTTTAATGGATATTGCTTTATAAAGGAGAGCTTTACTCTAGGTAGGTCCATTGGTTTAATTTTATCATTGTTAGTCCAGCTTGTACTTGTTTTATTCCTTTAATAGGGAGCCATCTGTGCCATAATTTTGGAATTGTCGATTCCTATTACAGAAATAAGAATGGTTGTTGATATTATTGCCTCTATTTTTAATGGACTTCTATCTCATAAAATTATAGAAATTTTTGTTACGGGTGTCAATATTATTTGACCAATAATGCCTTCAATTTCCACCATAGTGGATATTGTCAGGATGTGAGTTCCAGAGGCATTGAAATGCAGAGACACCTAAGACCGGTGGTGCCCAGGATCCAGCTCTACCAGGCCAGCCTTTGGCTATGCTAAAATGGGCCATCACTGATTATTCAGGAATCTTCTGCATTTTTGGAAGCCAGACTCCAGACTCCTGCAGAGTGCGCTACCCACCCCCACTCCCACTGAATCCCACTCTGAAGCAGATACAGAAGACAGAGCACCACCCTTGTTCCCATAGAAACAAAAGGCTGGAATGTCAGGATGTGAGTTCCAGAGGCATTGAAATGCAGAGACACCTAAGACCAGTGGTGCCCAGGATCCTGCTCTACCAGGCCAGCCTTTGGCTATGCTAAAACAGGCCATCACCGATTATTCAGGAATCTTCCGCCTTTTTGGAAGCCAGACTCCAGACTCCTGCAGAGTACGCTACCCACCCCCACTCCCATTGAATCCCACTCCCACCTTCTCCCTTAAATTCCCAAGCGAGACTCCATTCTGGGCTTGGCTCTACCTCTCTCCTGAGCCTAGCCCTGGCTACCCTGAATTAAACTTTGCTCCGAAGAGTTTAGACCTCGTGGACTTTCATTCCGGGGGGAGCACACCATAACCTTACATTCTGGTGCCAGTGACTCGGATTGCCCCCCCCCCCTTGGAGCAGCTTCGGGGTAGCCGGTAAGCCGGATACCAAGTGCAGGCTACAGCAGCATCCACCAACATTCGGCCAAAGGTACCTTCTCTCTTCTCCTTTTCCTACTCTACTCTATTCCCGTGTGACTGTGCGTGAAAGTTAAGAGTGTGTGTTCTGGTTCCACAGCTCAAAGTTAAGAGTGTGTGTTCTGGTTCCACAGCTCTCGGACTACGGAATCTGATTGGGCCCTAATCCGCGGTTCCGCCGAAGTCGTTTCACCTCATTGGGCACTCATCACACTCGTGATGACAGAGCACGGGGTTTATACGTGTGGCCCTCATGGTAAGACTTCCTAAGTCACCTCGCGAGCGGCCGGCCGGACGGGTACCTGAGTGAGGGGAGATTCCATCTCCCACCCTACCTTCTGTGTAACCCTGTGTATGTTCTGCCCCCTCTAGCTGCCCCTCTGCCTCAACACTTCCTGTTCTGCTTTCCATCTGCCTTCTCTCCAATCCTCTTTTCCCATTCTTTTTAGTCTTCCATTCTGTTCCCTGAGTTTTGGATCCCTGAGTGCCAGCTAAATCAGGATCCCCTCCGATTTTCCCTGTCCAGTTTGCTGTCTATTACCAGGATGCTGGGGACAGATTCTGGACCCGAATTTTGGTCTCCTCTGTGATTTTCGGGACGCCGACTTCACAGACGTGCAGGCCCCAATTTCAGAGATTCCCACACTGGTCACACAGACCTGGGGTCTCTGAGTGCCCACTTAGAACTAGGGCAGACGCACCTTAGCACTCGGGTGGGTGCTTTCTGAGACTAAAAAGAATCTATTTTCCTTCCTACAGACCTCTTTTCTCTCTTTCTCTCTCTCTCTCTCTCTCTCTCTCTCTCTCTCTCTCTCTCCCTCTCTTCTCCCCTCTTCCTCATCCTCTGACTCCTAATATGGGAGCCTCACACTCTAAAAGAGAGGCCCTGGGCCTCACACCCTTGGAGTATCTCCTACACTCTTTAAGGAAACTAAACCTCTCCAAGGACATCAACCCTAAGGTCCTTGAGAGACTCTGCTCCACTATCTGGCCAGGATACCAATTAGCTAACAATACTGTCTGGCCTGAGACAGGTACCTTAGATCTCCAAATTCTCAGCTTTGAGAGACTTCTGCCAGCGCTCTGGTAAATGGTCAGAATGCTTGTGTGTACAGGAATTCTTTGCCCTTCACTCATGTCCCTCTCTCTATTCCTCTTAAGACTCCTGTCCCCCTCCTGTACACTAGACCAGAACTCCACCTCTGCTTTTGACCTTGGGTGGCCAACCTAGGCTCTCCTCTGTGTCTCTCCCTCTCTCTCTCTGCCTCCCTCTGTCCCAATCCCACCCCTTTCTCTCTGCCCCCTGCCATGCTGTCTGGTCCCACCACGTGACTGTAGGCAGCTCACGCTGGCAGTCCCAGGTGGAAGTAAAGCATGCTCCTAGAGTGACCTATGCCTCCTGTGCCTTTTTGTTTCCTGCTTTTTTACACTTAATATTATTGGTGCCATGACATTTTGCTACCCCTGGACTTGCCAACCGAGTATTTCTCCAGACATTCTCTCTCTCTCTCTCTCTCTCTCTTTTTCTTTCCCCTTGTACTCCTCCCTTCTCCCTCTGCTTCTCTCAGCATTAGCCCCTCATTGTTTTGAATCCACAGGCTTGAACTGGGTTCCCGTGCAAAGGCGGTACTCTCTCCTGCTTCCCTTCATCTTCTCCCTCCTTCTCTCTGCCTGTCTACCCTCCAATTCTTCCTTCATTTTAGCCTCCCGTTCTGCTTCAGAGACACTCCAGACCTGGAGTCTCTGACCAGCCCCATTAGAGGATGTATGCCTCCACGCCGCTTCCCATTAGAGGACTCGTTCTCCACGCCATTCCCCAATCTTCTGAGACTAAAAAACTTTACTTCCTTCGTACAGCTCTCTCCTATCCCCAGTCTACCGCACAGCTGCCCCATTTCTGCTGAGCCACAAGACCACATGGCAAGAAGCCTGAATTTACATCAGACCTTGTAATAACTAATGCTATATTTCTATATTCTAATTCTCTTACAATTTATTTAATGCCATATTCTGATCCTTTCACAATTTTGTTTTTTATATTTTGTTTACAAAACTTGCCTAAATTTTAAGGACTATTTCAGATTTTGACATTTTCCATTTCATTGTTTTTTCCTTTTAAACCCCATTTTATTCAGAAATCTATTTTGTCTGCTTTGGGATATAAGCCCCTATGTCTGAGATTAAGGTGTGTTGACCACACCCTGCCCAACCTGCACCCAGTTTTTGCCTCAGGCAGTAAACTTTGACTTGACTGTGATCTTTTGAGAAGCCTCTATCTGAGATTAAAAAGGTCTGCTGACCACACCCTGCCTCACTAGCATCCAGCATTTCCCTCAGGGTGTAATCTTTCACTTGGCTGGGATCTTTTGATTTTTCCACTAGCTAAATTTATTCTCATTAAATTAGCAGGTAATATGCACAAGCCACCAGATTTTCCTGCTTACCCAGTCCACCATCCTTCGCAGGTATACAAGAACAGGTTGTGCTGCAAAGCACAGTAGGACATACAGTCTATTTTCCACCTAAACAAATGTCTTAAACTCTAAGTGATTCTTTGTAAATGTGATAATTGTCTACAGCCCTGGACAAGGAAGGGCAACTTTAGATAAAAAGGGATTTTCCCACTGTCCAGAGTTAATGGATACAGTTATGTCATGTGTCTGTCCAAATCTGTCTGTGTGTTATAACCGTTTGTCATAACCGTTCTTCAATGTGTCTTTGTAACTGTCATGTGTCCATGTTCTGTGTTTTTTGTCAAAACAATGTGGCCACTTCAAACTTGTTTTATTCTATGTTACGCACAAACAAAAAATTAAATTAAGTTTACTTTTAGCATGCCTCTTAAATTTTTTTTCAAAGGCCTGATTTGAATCCGGGTTCCTAGGTTTCTACACTGTTTATCTAAAGGTTTTATTTCTTCTCTGTCCAAAGTATTTTTCCACAGATATTACAACTAAAAATTTTCTCTTCCAATTTTTTTCTTGTTTCCAGACATCTGAAGACCTGATTTTTTGACCCTTACAGGTTCACTAACAGATTTTTTTTCTCCTGTGCTATGTAACTGTCCTTCTGACCAGAGACCACTTTTTTAAAAAATCCCTGGATTCATTCATTCTCTGGTACTTGGACAGTGGCACATTGCTTCCCCTGCAATCCCTTCCCTCCAATGAAACAGCCTAAGTACCTTTGATATTGTCAGTTCTTTAATTATTATATATAATTCTGTTTTCCATCACTTGTTAAAGTATTTCAATAAGATCATAGTTTTAAAACCAAAGGTGCAAGATGTCATCTTAGCCTTGGCAGCACAATTAATCAGAGCTGCATGTTTTAAATAATGTTTCTAAAGGTGTTTTTTCCAATGCATATGATGGTTCAATACAACTGCTAGGATAAAATCTCTTAAAGGAATGTGTGCATAAATGTGTGTGTATGACATTGTTAAACAGCATATTAAGATCTATCTGTATGATTACAATGCATGTGCCTTTGCTTAGCACAACCTTTACAAAGTGTCATCGCCAAATTTATTTATTAGAACCTTATTTATGAGTGTATGCATGAAGTACTGTTCACTTTTAAGAATTCTATAATGTAATTATGGCATATACAAGAAATTGTGTTCCACCTACCAGGTACTATATACCTAGTTACAGCCTCAAGTGAAACAGACATATATAGAGTTACCCATACATACTAAAATTGTTTTATATATCTGTTATACTTTGCACATGTTACTTTTAATATTTTTAAGAGAAATTAGGTTTTACTTCCGGTGACCACACGGACAGTCCGAATGTAACCAATTTGGGTGAGCCCTAAGTATTATCTGCCTGCTGCTGGTATGTGACAATGCCCCCCCTTCCTTTTCCTTTTCAAAGCTATAATTCAAAATCTGGGGACAAGTGACATGGCCTTCATTTGAGAAGGTACTGTTTTTAACCCCTTTATTATCTTGGGTTTGTTTCATGGCCTATGTTGTTAGAAACTTTTGCCTTGCATGGTTTAAATCATTGTACTTTGAGTACCTAAATGACCTTCATAGACCTTAAAGAACAAATTGTAGGACTTACTGCATAGGTTTAATGTCAACTTGATACACCTGAGCTGAGAAACCTCAATAATTGCCTTCATTGGACTGGCCTGTGCCCATTGTGGGCAATGCCATTCTTGGCCAGATATTTCTATATTGTATACAATAGGCTGAATATGAGCCAGCAACACAAGCCAGTAAATAGCATCCTTTCCTAGCCTGTGCTGCAGCCACTACCAGGCTCCTACCATGAGCTTTTATTATTAGTCAGAATATTTTTGCCACAGCAATTAAGAATTTATTAACAGTGCTTAAGTCAATGTTCAAGTTTTACTTAGGAATTGTATGGTAATTAAAGAACCAAATTAATTCAAAAAATCCTCTTGGAGGTTTAACAACCACACTTAAAGCTCTAATCTGATTTGGCAAGAGGGATTTTGATGGGACAATATTTTGGCCCCTACCCTCTGAGGTCGACTTGGGTCCTAGGGTCCTGCATCCCCAACTTTGTGCATGTCCTGTAGCAGTGAGTCACCAGTCATCCCGCACCAGGGAAGTCTTGGAGATTCACTTAAAGGGACTTCATCCTGCCAGTGTCCAGTCAAAGGAGGAAAGTCCATATAGAGGAGAGCCTTCTCATGCTTCAAAGGGAAGCTCTGGTCAAGCAAGGCCTGACCTTGTCCTCACATAGATGGAACTGGTGAAGAGAGCCAGGCGCAAGGCCTGAGTGACCTCTTAAGGACCAGAACCTCAACTGACCTTAACACCAAAACAAAATTCATATATCTCAGCTAACTGTGGTTTTTAAACACCCCAACAGAAAACTGTAACCTAAAGAAGAGAAAATGAAATAGGTTATTATCAGAGATAATAAGGTGAGAGATCTACTGTGTCATGTTAGAAAATATCTCAGAGATAGATGACAGATCTAATGTGCCATGCCAGAAAATATCACCTTTTATATTCTCATGGTTATGGCTCTCATTCTGGAGCCCCGTGTATTAAAGCTGGCCCTCAGTCTAGAGCTCTGTGTACTAAAACTTTTTCTAATTTCTCAAACCAGGGTACACATCATTTTTCCCTCTGCATTCCCTAGACTGGGACCCTCCAATTGCTAATGCACCCTGTAGCCCCCTGTTGGTCCCTGCACTGGTATACTCATGTAAGACTCAACCAGCTTGTCCTTTCAGTTGCAGAAAAAACATCCACTAAGTACTGGCCACTATCGATCTGGACCAAACCCACTGGGCAGAGCACCCCAAGCAGCCACAATGGGAAACTCCAGCCTGACAGCTGTTCCCCCAAGACTTCGCCCCTGATCAGCTCTGAAGCAGATACAGAAGACAGAGCACCACCCTTATTCCCATAGAAACAAAAGGCTGGAATGTCAGGGTGTGAGTTCCAGAGGCATTGAAATGCAGAGACACCTAAGACCAGTGGTGCCCAGGATCCTGCTCTACCAGGCCAGCCTTTGGCTATGCTAAAACGGGCCATCACCATTTATTCAGGAATCTTCCACCTTTTTGGAAGCCAGACTCCAGACTCCTGCAGAGTGCGCTACCCACCCCCACTCCCACTGAATCCCACTCCCACCTTCTCCCTTAAATTCCCAAGCAAGATGCCATTCTGGGCTTGGCTCTTTCTTTCCCCTGAGCCTAGCCCTGGCTACCCTGAATTAAACTTTGCTCCGAAGAGCTTAGACCTCGTGGCCTTTCATTCCGGGGGGAGCGCACGCCATAACCTTACAGATATGGGTTTATGTCCTGATTTAAAATGGCATATTTGGCATCCTGTAACTATTATAGCCTTTATACATAAAATGGTTTCAGGTATAAGGTATTTACAATATATATAAAGATTTATATTTGCAATGTACACAAAGAATTATATAAGTTCTATTATCATTTTGCATCTGTTCTTTACCAGCCCCAGAAATTTGAGATTGCCACAGGGAGGGTGGGGGGATGAGACCACCACATTCCATTCATTGTTTGGATTGGAATTCCCTTACCATCTTCTAGATGGTGATATTGATTCGCTGTTAGGGTTTTGGTTTTTCTCCAATTTGGGTTATTTTTCTTCCAGTTTCAAGCCTGCCAATCTTGTCTGTTTTGGTTAGGTTTATTTATGCTAGGTGGTCTCTTCCTTTGCCATACTACAGGTCCTTTAGGAGGACTTGAATTAGTGTAGTTTTTATTTCACTGGTTCATAAATGGTTTGAGGGTAAAATTTTGTAGGCTCCCATTACTATTATTCCTCCATCCTCTGGGTTTTTGTCATAAAAACAAGAACCAATTTGTTCGGTAAGTAAAGGTGAATTTTGCTGGAGTTTCCAATTTCATTTGAAATTGAAGTACACCCTGTATTCTTGCCATGCGCTAGAACTTGGTAGAGCTGAGGAAAGCCATCCTTAGATGCTGTGCTGCTCCTCTAACTAGAATTTTCTTTCAGGAGTCAGGAGCTGATGCTACCATAGGGTTACTCTAGCTCCTACCTCATAGACCATACATAAAACTGCTATTTTTTTTACATATCTTTGTGGCTTGATCTTGGGGTTTCCCATTTTACCTGATTAGCTATAGCATTGGCATCTAACTGAGGGAAGGCTTCTGCAAAGGAATCAATAAGTCCATTAATGAAATTACTCCTTTTAATTTTTCTGCCCTTCTCATAGCAAGCATACTCAAAATGGGGTTATTTGGAAGGCTTCATCCTGGTTTAGATAAATGTCTGTCCTCCTTCCTCCCAAATTTCAGGAAGCCATTATGCCTCAGGTAGTCTTTTTTGTGAAAAATCTTGTCTGATGTTTTGCAACTCAGTATAGTATATGTTTAACAATATGAAGTAGCTTCTTCTGATGCTAGCAAGGGGTTTTCTCCATCCTTCTTCTCCCCACTTTCCCCCCATAGTTGTGTGCTTAAAATAATAGTTGGATTTGCAAATCTTACATCTGGAGAGGACCTAGAATATATTCTCCAAGCTAGCTCCTTGCCTCAGCTTAAGTCCTTCTGTATACCTATAATACTTTTCATGAGTATAGCTGGAACCTCCTTTTTAGTTGCTCTTGCCAATAAGGTCTTGACCACTGCTGGATCTCTTAAAGTAACTTATATATCCTTAGGTATGTCTGCCAAGAGTTTTTTCTTAACAATCTTATCTATATTCATCCATCTTTTTCAAAGTCACGGTTCTTTTTACCATTAAATAATCTTTTCAGCTGCAGCATTTTTGAAAGGCTTCTTAAGCTAGCCAGGTGGCCAGACATATAATAGCTTTACCTTTTTCTTATGGATATAACAGTTAAAATTTGAACTAACTGAGAATTCATGAGAGGTTTTGTAATATGCTCTCTCTGCCCAATTAAAATTCTTTTAGCAATCCAGCCCTGCATATATCACTGATATCTGCTGACTACAACAAAATGTCACAAGGACTGAGTGCAAGTCACAGGTGTTGGCACTATTGTCAAGGATGTTGGAGCAAACATGCCTTGCACAAATGCTTAAATTTATTAATAATAATTCAAATCACAAATTCACACTCACCAGCCCAGGAAGGTATTGCAAGGTATCAGCAGGCATCTTCAGGTTCATGTGCAATCTGAGTTCCAAAATGCTGAGGGAGTAGATCAGAGGAAAGCACACCAGAGGTCCAAAAGTCTTGGCAATTTTTGAGAGAAGACAGATGAGTCTAGTGCCTGTGGGAAGCTTCCTTTGCTATGAGCAGGTACAGTGCAATCCTGCTAAGAGAAGAGAAACACAGTGCCGGGTGCAGCCAATGTAGGGAACTGACCCCTCAGCCCAGAGGTCAGTCAGTTATTTCCATAACCCAACCTGAGAGGTCCTTCCAACTCAGGTCCTTAGCCCAGGAAAATGGAATGTTTCCCATCTTGACTGTGCTTTCCCACCTGCCCAAAGCCTGCTGCTCTGGACAGGGATTTCAGGCTGATGGCTGATGGCCTATCTTCAGCCTACACTTACTCACAATTCACTTCACAGCTGGAGATCTGACAGATCTCCTTCCAGCCCCACACCAGCTTGCCAGGTTGGTGGTCTGATGGACCACCATCCAACCCACTGGCCATAACACTCGAAATTCAGGCCTGCTTTGGCCTGTATGTGAGCAAAAATAACAGCCGAGAATTCTATGTAATGATGATAATGGAATTAGCTTTATTGCCTGCTAATGTAGTAGCCAGTATGCTGAGAATTACACATGTGCAGAGCTTGTCCCTCATCAACCTAACCTGCCCTAGGCAGGTGAGACCAAACAAGCAGCTGAGTTGCAGACCTGGGCCAATCACAAGGTGAGAAGAGGAGAGCAGGAATGCTAACAGTACATAACCCCTTACCCTGCCCCCAATAAACAAGTCCGAGACAACTCGCCCTCTGTCTGCATTCACCCAACTCCCAGGGTCTGTGTCTTGACTCTGCGCCTCTCACCCCTGTTCCTTCATGGTCAGACCCCAAAATTCCCCAGCAGACCTAGGGGATTGTCTACATGCTACAACGCACTTTTATAAGCAAAATGATGTCAGCTCCCAGAGCCAATCACAGACCCCCAGTTTGGCACCACTGCATACTGCTGCTGCACCCGCATCATGTGCCTGGGCCACAATGCTTTCTCCCTCTTGGAGCAGGTGGGGTCAGAGGAGCCCCATGACTCCCACATGGTGCCCTGAGAGGTGCTAGCTGAGAACTAGTCCCTAATTCAAACTAGATCTTCCCACATCTTTCCCTTTTTTTTTTTTCTGAAAGGCAGACAAGCCCATGGGAGAGGTTGGCACCATGAAGGAACTCAGGTCTTGAATAGACAATTGCTTAAACCAATCTTGAGTGCCAGGTGGAGCCAGGTCATGCAAAACCAATTTGTAAGTAGCTATGTCCAAATTTGTATAGCCCAAGGTCCCCATTGTCCAGTTGGAGAGGCTTGTATATAATGTACAAGCATGTTGATCAAATAAGAGTCCAGTCCATATTGCTGTAATCTCACAATTTACCCCAATCTCTTCAGCTCTTATGTTCTATCATCCCCCCTCTTCTGCAGGTTGTTCCCTAGGCTTTTGTAAAGGGGCACAAGTGGGCGAGAAGAAAAACAGTCTACCTTCTCTGGAGATGTAATTTTGGACTTGGTCTCTTCAGGTTGTTTCCTTTCATGAGTTGGTGGTTAATCCAGAGATACCTTTTTAATTCTACTAACAAAGCACAAGAAATTAGATGTACAGGCATTTAAACAGTACTAATTATTATGGCAAGTTACATTGTGAGCATAGACACAGATGTCTGGAGGTATGCTAATCCATGAACTGTGGCTTTTCTGTAAACAGTGATAAGTTCTTATTGTGGCTTATAATATCTCCTAACCACTAGAGGATGTAAGCTTATGGCATCAGTGAGTTATTCCTCCAAGGAAAGAGCTAACAGCCAATTAGATTTGGGATATACAGACATATGGCTGCCACTGGCTGCACAATATCTCCAAGCAGGTGAGGTGTAGCTGACACTGATGGAGGAGACATGCTTGACTAAAGGAGACCAATATTTGTTTCATTACTTTAGTGACTTTTGGTAATGCTCTCTGGCATTCCAAAGACCAACTGTACCCTTGCAAGTGTCTCAAAATGTCTTTCCCATGCTTACACAGGTCTTCAGCAGCAGGGCCTAACTGCCACTCTTCTTACAGGTATCCCAGCTTGTAGGCAAAAAGCCTTTACCTTTTGGGGGCTTGGATTCCCTAGCCAACATCTCCTTGGCAGAATAATCCATTGTTGATACCAGAGCTTCCCTCTATTAACATATTTTGTTTAATTACACAGCTTTTTAAAGACTTTACCATTATATTTGGCTTTTAAATAGAGAGTTTGTTTTTACAGTTCTTATATTTACTAGTCAATTAAAGAAAGCAGTTATACCTGTTCTACAAGAAATTACTACTATAACAGTTGGCTCTCATTTACAGCTAGTGAATAACTTCATTGTCATCATGTTTTTCTTTTTTCTATAAAAAGGAGAGGTAGAAAGATTTCTCATATCAAAACTTAGCAGCACCTGGAAAACAAGTTTCATTAGGAAACATTATTAACAGTTCTTTTAAATAAAGTTCAGAGAGATGCTTAGTCTCTGTGACTCAGGCAGTCTGAGGTTTTTCTTCCTTTTAATGTTCAGATGAGCCAGCTTCTCTGCTGGTATTTCTTGGTCCATCCTGCACAGCTCAAAGTTGTATCCTTTTCAGGCATTTAGGTTGGTGGTGTTTTTCCCTGTGGGAACATACAAGCTTTCACTCATAGTTAGTTTTAAGATTTAAATTTAAAAATTTGACAAAAGTTTTAAAGAGTGTTCTATCTAACTGTATCCCACCATTTTTGCATTTTAGGTTTTTATTTTTTTGATCCATAAATTTCTAAAAGGCAGTTGTATTACACATATCTATAGACAGGAATCAAGGTGTAAATTTTCCATTAAATTCACCCAAACCGTTTATCATTGATTGTATGCTATTAATTTGAGAAGTAAACTTAGTTCCTTTAGTTAAATTATCCTACAGGTAAAGGAAATGTTACAAGGTGATACTGTACAGCACAGAAAATAATAGAGAACATTTGTGCACCTTAACCCCAAAGTTATTATTGGGAATTTAATACAAATTATAAATAAAACAATTAATATTTTATATTCTCAATTAGTTCAAATGTATTACCATTTTTATTAAAACTTGTAAGCAAATTTAACTAATATAGGCATTTTTACTAAGTCTTAAAATATCCTAAAATAGGTAAACAAAGCTTGCGCAAAGTTGAATTCCTGCCAAATAAATTTTGACAAAATATACACCCGGTTATTTAAAACTGTATGACTAGACTATGACCTCAGAGAAATCAAGTCCATTAACTTATGTTATTTATTTTGTAGTTCTGTATCTACTGAAATAACTCTATATATAAATGTTATTTTTGAACTGCATTTTAAACTGCAAACCTTACAGAGTGGATTTTAATGACCATCTTCCTCCAAGCTCTTGGAGATGTCTTCTCCAGACCTGGCATGAAACCCTGCTTTAAAGATGTTCTACCCAGCTGTTAAATGCTCTACAATACACATTTAATCATACTTTAAATTATATCTAAAATAAGATTATTTCTTAAAACCAATTTATTTCCTATAATGCTTTAAGAATTTGTTTGAATTTTTGTCTTAGGCATTGAAGAAGTGCAACCAGCAGGTGGTGGTTTACACCCACAAAATATTTAACTGTTAGGACACCTGTATAATTTTATTAGTAATTCTTAACCAAGACAAGTAAATAACTATATTGATAGAGCTGCATCTGAGCTGAAAGGGCCAGATTCAATTCAGATGATGTTTAGAATTGTACAAATACATATTAACATTTACATAAACCCAATTAAAGATTGTTAACACCAAAAGGTATAGACCAATAGTGTTGTATAGGTTGAATCTGTTAACAGTGATTTATAGTTGACTTTTTAATACACAGGAATTTAAAGAGTTATAGAGATTAAAACAAGTACTCAAACACCCAAACACATGTGTGTATGCACACATACACACAAGCTTACACATACATATGTACTAAAGAAAAAAGGTTGCAAGACCAATCTGTGGGAAGAAAGTTACATTATTGTCTTATACTCAATGAGAAACACAAAATCTTTTCCACAATTAAGGTTGGGTTTAAATTTCCACAGAAGTCTGTCGGTCTCTGGAGCACTGGAAGCAAAGCTGCACCTTTAAAAACCAGGTTAAGATGAGCCACTACTCCAGGCCAAGAGTGCTGGAGAGTGCATTAGGGCTCCCCAGCTACACACAGAACACTGCAAAGCCAGCCCTTCCCCAACCCACTGTCCTTTCACTGGAGGAGGAGAGGGCACAGAATAACAAACCTTGGACTAGGTTAATCAGAGTATTTGCAAACAGCTACAAACTGAAAAAGTGTAAAATCTTCATTTTGCTTTTGGTCTTTTCAAGGGAGGGCCTCCTTCCAGTCCCAGCTGGCCTGGAGCTCACCCTGCAGACTGGCTATCCTTGAACTCACAGAGACCCACCTGCCTTGGCCTCCCCAGCACTAGGACCAAAGATGCATGCCACCACACCCAGCTCCACGAGTCTGGAATTTAAGAGCCCAATTTGCATTTCAGAAGACTGGCCTATAGAATGAGGCCCAGTAGGAACTTAGCAGACAAAAAGAGAACCTGAGCTGACTTAACCACCACAAAGACATTATTTACAGAAAAAAAAAAGTTTCAAGAACTTTTTTTTTTTTTGGTCTTTTAGAGACAGGGTCTCCCTGTAGTCCCAGCTGTCCTGGAACTCACTCTGTAGACCAGGATGGACTTGAACTCACAAAGATCTGCCTGCCTCTGCCTCCCAAGTGCTAGGATTAAAGGTGTGCACCACCATGCCCAGCATTTAAGAAGAACTTTTAAAACATAAACTGTAGCTGGCTTTTCACAAACTCCCATGCAAACCAATATCTGGTAAGCTAATTCCTGGGTGGGGAGTTGTCTCCACTACCCTTACCCACCTAGAACTGAGCAGTCTCCCCTGCCCCCTACTCTGGCAAGCAGCCTGGGTCCAAGGCAGGGGAAACCCAGAGTTGGCCTCCCTTGCATCCAACCAAACAAAGACACCAGAGGGTGGGTTCTCCCAAGTCCTTATTGTGCAAATTTGCACCTCAATAAAAGGCTTGTAGCAAAAGCCTTGAGCTTGCTCCATAGGTGAAACCTGTCCTCCCTCCCTGCCTCTGTCTCTGCCTTCCCTGCCTGAACAGTGGCAAGAAGGAGGAAGCCTGGGCTTCCCTTTTGGGCTGAAATTCACACTCCAGGGCAGGTTCCATGCGCATAAAATGCCTCTAGAGGTCAAGTGGATGAGAGGAAAAACTCCTCTCACAATTTCTCTAAATACCCATAACCTGGAAAGGCTGGGGGACCAACAGATACCCCCAATCAGAGAAAGCCAAAACAGCAGCCAGGGCCTCCACAAGAGAAGGCAGGCCTCTCAAAGCCTATCAGAGGGGTCTCCAGCATGCAGGCCAAGTCTCCATCAGTGCCAACCAGAGGTGCTCCAACACAGTCAACACGAGAATTTCCTCTGCCTCCATCCTTAGTCTGTGCCTTCAATGAATGATTCAGAGATGCTAAACTGTCTCTGGGGCAGAACTTGAAACACAATAGCTACAGCAAAGAACACAGCAAACCATGGCACACAGTCAACAAATATATGCCATACATCACAAAATGATTCCTCCTGAAACATAGCTTCCTTAAAGGGTATATTTCCCATCTTTCAGGGATTCTAACTCACCAAAGAGGGTTCCACACCTCACATAGAGGTGTCATATATGTGGGAAGCTTCCTTTGCTATGAGCAGGTACACTGTGGTCCTGCTAATGGAAGGGGGGATACAGTGCACGCCTCCAGCCACTGTAGAGAACTAAACCCTCGGCACAGTCAGTTACTTCCATAACCCAAGCTGAGAGGTACCTCCGACTCAGGTCCTTAGCCTGGGAAAACAGAACATTTCCCATCTTGGCCATGCTTTCCCAACTGCCCAAAGACTGTTGGTCTCTGAACAGGAATCTCAGGCTGATGGCCGATGACCTATCTTCAGCCTGCATTTACTCACAATTCATTTCACAGCTGGCAATCTGATAGATCTCCTTCCAGCCCCACACCAGCTTGCCAGGTGGGTGGTCTGATGGACCACCATCCTAACAACTGGCCACAACACTTGAATTTAAGGCCTGCTTTGGCCTGAACATGCACAGAAATAACGGCTGGGCATTCTATGTAATGATGGTAATAGAGAATTCGCTTTATTGCCTGATACAGCTTTCTTTCATAAGCAAAATGACATCAGGTCCTAGAGCCAATAACAGACCCTCAGGTCCATGCCACTGCATATTTCTGCTCTCCCTAGCATCATGTGCCTGGGCCACATTGCTTGCTCCTTCTTGGAGTAGGGTCAGAGGAGCCCCATGAATTCCAACATGGTGCCCTGAGGAGTGCTAGCTGGAAACTAGCCCCCAATTCAACCTGGATCTTCCCACAGATGCTGTGGTGGTTTGAATGAGAGTGTCTCCACATAGGCTTTAAGTGTTCAGATATTTTGTCTCCAGTTGATGTACTGTTTTTGGAGATCTTAGAAGGTGTGGCCATGCTGGAGGAAGTATGTCATTGGGGGTGGGCTTAGTGAGTTTAACAAGCCTCGTGGTCTCCAGTCTCTCTCTCTCTGCTTCCTGTGCTCATTGTGAGATGTGAACCTTGGCTTGCTGCTCCAGCCCTGGCCACCATGCTTCCTGCCACAATGGACTCTAATTCCATCAATTGTAAGCTCAAATAAACTCTTCCTTTGATAAGTTCCTTTTGTTGGTAGCCTGCACAAGTGTGCTGTGTCGCTCGCGACCACACCTTAAAGATGGCGCCGACTTCCTGAGTCACTACAAGCCGTTTCCTGCCGTTGCCTTTGCATTAGACAAACTGCGCATGACTACTACTCTCTGGGCCCGCGCCTTGGGCATGCTAATGAGGCATCGGACAGTGCACCTATCCAGAGCATACACAAACCCTCTAGACTGCTATTTAAGCAGTGCTTCTGCCCCATTTCAGGGTCCTTCTCACAAAAGAGCTGTGCACAATAAATATTACCACAGAAGAATCCTGTTGTCCGCATGAAGTTCTTGCCGGCGAGACTGCTGTGCGGGACAAGTGGTGCCGAAGACCTGGGAACCTGACATCCTCACTGGCGCCGAGAGGACCCTTCGACTTCCGAAGAGGGTTCAGAACTGTGGCCAGGTAAGTTTTTCTTTAAGTTAAGTTCTGAGAGATATGCTTTTCTCTGATGATCTAGAGGGATTGGAAGCTTGCCTAATTATTTTATTGGCTGTTGTAATTGATCAAAACTGTAAAAAAGAAATTAGGGAAGGACAACAAGCCCTTGTGGACCTTCAGGAAAGCATGTCAGAAACAGAAGGAGTGAAAGGTTAGATGCGCATTCAAAGAAAAAAGAGGATGCTAGCGAGATTATTCATAAAGGTACCTTATAACCATTTAGAGACCTACAAGCCCTGACATTAAATGATTCAGATTCTAATGAAAAATTACCACTATCTGATATGTATTATCCTAGACAAACAAACTGCAGTCTGGACAATTACCCCAGACCTATCTGATAATCCCTCTTCCTATTATGTTGGTATGTCCATGATTAATGGGTGGTGGCCATTCAAATATATTGACAATAGACCACCTACCCAACCAAGGTATTCTCCACATTGCATGGGCGCCAGGCCAGAAGGCCTGTGGCCATGGACAGGATGCCAGTCACAAACTAACACATGGGCAAATAAGAACTTATCCTTTGGCTTTTCCCCTACAATCTCCCAGGAACTTGGAGATGGTAATGCCTCCATTCTCTCCCTGACCTCGAACTCCTCCAAAATGTACAAACAGCCCAATCACTCAACAATTTATCCTCCTCTGTATCACAAGCCCTGGATTTACAAACCCAGGCTAATGCCCAGCTAAAGGGTGGACTTATGGTAGTAAACCAAAGGATAGACCTAGTCCAAGAACAAATAGATGTATTGTGGCAGCTGGCCCAACTTGGCTGCGAGTGGAAATATTCTGGCTTATGTGTGACCAACATCCAATATCAAAACTTCACAAAAACAACAAATTTGTCTAAACAATTGTCCAGTTATCTTTTAGGTAATTGGACTGGAAAATTTGACAGCTTGATGAACCAACTTCGCATGGCGATTGTCACTGTAAATTCGACCAGAGTGGATGTCTCCCTTGCTGAAGGACTGTCTTCCTGGATCACCGCCGCCGCCGCCTCACATTTTAAAGAATGGGCGGGGGTAGCAGGGTTTGGCCTTTTGTTTTGTGGAGGGATTGTAGTTATGCTCTGGATTATGTGCCGGTTCCGCACCCAACATCAGCGGGATAAAGTAGTCATTGCACAGGCTCTTGCAGCATTAGAGGTAGGCTCATCCCCTAACATATGGCTTTCCATGCTGGAGAAGTAGTCAATGACGGGTAAAGCCTACTGCAAGTATTACCAACCTAAGACAGGGAGCAAACCGGCACCTATACTAGCAGAGGCTCGTGGGACACTACGAAACTCTGTTGGTTGGGCTCGTGGGACGCCGCGAGAAATCACCAATTAATAAGCTGTTTGCTGTCCCCATGACGGGTAAGGAATACCTCTACAGTGGCAACCTAAGACAGACATTCTCCCAGCCATATAATAGATAAGGGGGAACTGTTGGTAGCCTGCACGAGTGTGCTGTGTCACTTGCGACCACACCTTAAAGATGGCGCCGACTTCCTGAGTCACTACAAGCCATTTCCCGCTGTTGCCTTTGCATTAGACAAACTGCGCATGACTACTACTCTCTGGGCCCCGCCTTGGGCATGCAAATGAGGCATCGGGCCAGGACACCTATCCAGAGCATACACGAACCCTCTAGACTGCTATTTAAGCAGTGCTTCTGCCCCATTTCAGGTCCTTCTCACAAAAGAGCTGTGCACAATAAATTTCCAGAAAATCCTGTTGTCCGCGTGAAGTTTTTGCCGGCGAGACTGCTGCGGCGGCGACTCCTTTGGTCATGGATGTTTTATCACAGCAACAGAAAAGTGACTAATACAGTTATTTGGTACCAGAGAGTGGGCTGTTGGCTGTGAAGAACCTGACCATGTGGATGTTTGGAGAAATGTGGAAGACTTTGGAACTTTGGGCTAGAAAAGCTGTTGACTACTGTAAGCAGAGCTTAAGGGGCCATTCTATCTAGTAGAAGCCTGGAAGAAAGCATTGCTGCAAAAAATGTAGTTCCAGAGGAAAATAAAGATTTAGGCAGCAACTGGGATATTTTGATAAAGAGTCTGGCAGCAGTTTGCCTGCAGCCCAAATGCTTGCCTGATGCTAAGTTGAAAATCAATGGACTAATGTCTTTGGTGGAGGATATTTCAAGACAGCCTAATGTGGAAATGGTGGCGTGGCTATTAATGGTGAATATTGTACAGATCTACAGTGAAGAAGAGCAGAAGGGGCAGAAAAAAATGCAGAATGTACAGTTTGGATCTGAAAAAAATGCACTAGGAAGATTAAAGGTGGGGCCAAGCCATGTGAAGGAGAGTTTCCTTTTGATAAGGAGACTAAAGTGATAAAGGAGGGTCCTAGCTATTTACAAGTAAACAATGGAAAAAGTGAGATTAAAGTGATTAAGGAGAGGCCTCGAGATTTACAAGTAAACAACAGAAATAGTACCTTCAGGGCAAGACCACAACCAGCTAATCCTCCAACTTTTGAAATGAAAATACTGAAAGGGTTTTCTGCTCCAACAAGTCCAGGGCAGAGAAAAGTGGCAAATGTGGTTGAAATAGCCCAGGGTCCATCCCAAACTTGCAGCCAAACTTGGCAGTTTAATCCACATGGTGCTTGTCACACCAACGCTGGTGTCGTCTGTGTGAGCATAATAACGGACGAGGAGATATGAACCTCTCGAGGCTAAGCTCCCTGGTGGTCAGTGACAGAGTACCCAGCCTCAGCTTCTAAGATCACGATAGATCATAGGTTAGTTACTAATAATAAAAGTGTCCTTCCAAACTTAATAATAATAAGACTCAGTCCTTTAAGCAGAAAGCTATATCTAATAAAGTTAGTAAGATAAAGTTTAGCTACAGTTATACATACAGTTATACATATGAAAGTGTAACACTTAGTTAGAGGCACATGGCAGGGATTTCTCCTTTAAGAAAAACACTGTGTAATTTATGAGGAGCTAAAAGGCCCCTGTTTCAGGCTTCTGGCTAAAATCACAACCTGGAGATAACAAACAGCCTTGAGAAAGTCCTAGCCCCAGAAAGGATGAGAAACACCAAATTGGAACTTCAAAAGAAACAAAGACTGTTAATGGCTTGTGATTCTAAGACTGCTGTTTTATTGCTTACCAAGACAGTGTGAGCAGTAAAAACTTTCATTGATGTACAAATTTATCTGAAAGCTGGCCTTGCAGCACAGGTGTGAGCTGCTAAGGCAATAAGCCTTTTATTCCCGAGAAAATGCAAATCCCCTGCCTGTCACCTCGACCCTTCCCCCTCCTGCCTGGTTTGCCAAGCCGCTTTGTCTGCCGCTTTGCCTGCCTGTATAAAAACTTGACTTGATCTCAATAAAAGTGCACTAGATTCAAGACTCTGGTGTCATGTCCATTTTATTATATTTTGCCTAATCTGTGCCCTCCTGTGCAAGACTTTAATTTCCTACAGGTGAAAGAAATCCAACTGGGTTAGTAAAAGAAATCCCACTGGGTTAGCCTGTGGCAGGTGCTGGCTTTAGAGGCATGAAGTTTGCAAGAGTGAAGGGGTCTTCAGTTCTTCCTCCACGGTTTCAGAGAGCTGCCAAGGTCAGGCACAGTGCAGCAGGGGTGTCCCTGCATAAAGAAGGCCCTGATAGGCCACTGCGGGAAGCTGTGAATGTGAAGTCTGGTTGGCAGCAGAGACCCCAAGAAGACTTTCAAGATGCCAGACCTGTGAGATATTTGCCAAGGAGAGCTGCATACTGGGAGTGGTACCAGCCTAAGAAAGAGATGTATGTTGCAAGCAAAGCTGGAAGAGCTGAGCCAACTAAGCCCTTTGGAAGTCAAGTCTCAGAAGTTGCACATGGAGCTACTGGACTTGGTGTTTGCCCTACTGGTTTTTGGTCTTGTTTTGGTCCAGTATTTCCTCACTATGCCTCTATTCCTCCCTTTTGGAATGGGAATGTGTATTCAGTTCCACTGTATGTTGGGAGTATATAATTTGCCTTTTGGTTTTAGAGGAGCTTACAGTTAAGAGATTGGCCTGTGTCTCAGAAGAGATTTTGGACTGTAGACTTGAATAGAATTGAGACTGGTAAAGACTGTGGGAACTTTTAAGGTTGGACTAAATGCATTTTGCATTTTATATGGTCATGAGCCTATGGGGGCCAGGGAGTGGAATGTGGTAGTTTGAATGAGAGTGTCCCCACATAGGCTTTAAGTGTTCAGACATTTTGTCTCCAGTTGGTGGCACTGTTCTTGGAGGTCTTAGAAGGTGTGGCCGTGCTGGAGGAAATACATCATGGGGGCGGGCTTAGTGAGCTTAACAAGCCTCATGGTCTCCAGTCTCTCTCTCTCTCTCTCTCTCTCTCTCTCTCTCTCTCTCTCTCTCTGCTTCCTGTGCTCATTGCAAGATGTGACCCTCGGCTTGCTGCTCCAGCCCTGGCCACCATGCTTCCTGCCACAATGGACTCTAATTCCCTGGAACCATCAACTGTAAGCTCAAATAAACTCTTTGATAAGTTCCTTTGGTCATGGTGTTTTATAACAGCAACAGAAAAATGACTAATACAGGTGCCAAAGACAGAATTGCACAGTGGCTTCCAGAAACTTGTTAATATGGCCAAAGGATGAAGTCAGCCAAGGTCTTATGTCAGGTTCTCCTCCTTAGACATACATAAGGACACACAAGTTACTTTAAGAGACCCACCAGTGGTCACATTCATATTAGGCAAATAAAAAGGAGGCTCCAGCTTGCCATGAGCATGGACTTGAATCCAAAGAAATCCAGCACACAAATATTATAATGCAATCTAATTTTATTAATTCCCCATGCAGGTTTATTCTGTAATTCTAATAATACTGTCCTATCCTGTCCTAGCTTATCTCCCAAGGCTGCTCACCTTGTCCTTAATAGGGAGCTCCAAGAAGCTGTTTGATTGGCTCAAGCAGATCCCTTCACTGGGGCAGCTTCCAGGAAATCCTTTCCCTGAGGTGGACACTTCAGGCCAACTGGTGTCATGAGGGCAACAAGTCCAAGGGCAACAAGTCTGGGTGTTCTTAGCTGCAGTTGTCTCACATGGTGGAGGTCCTCAGGAGTGGGGTGTGAGCTGAGAGGATTTCAGCCTCTCACAACAGGTCCCCAGAGGGGAGGTGAGAGCCAAGTCATTCTGCACTTCCAAGCTTAAGTAGCTGGAGTGAACGTGGTCTGAGATAGTTATCTGGGACTCAACCCAGGTCCCATCCATTGTCAGGTGGTTTTCTGCTATCTGAGTTTATGACCAGGTCCTCAACAGGTGGGGTGCAGCTTCTGGACTTTCTCTGGACACCTAATCAGCTGTGCATGTTTGGCTTTTGTGCTCTTCCAAGCCCTTTTGTGGCTGGCTGAGTGCTTATCTCTAAGTGGCCCTGGGCTGGAGCAGGCCTCTTGCTGAGCTAACTTTCACATTTCTATTCACTTAAGGTTACCACACTGTAAAACCACACATTTACTAAAGTTACACAGCTATACTCATGAAAACTATTACAGATCTAAAGAGAGCCACCAACTGGGGCTAAAATATTCAAAACCTTGGAACCTCTGGGGGACATTTTTATTCAAATTACAACAACAATTGACATATGTATTGGAGATAATGGAGTACTAACATCACTTACTATTACCAAGTTGGGGATAATCTGTGTTTTATACTCCTATATTACTTTTTTTATGAAATTGAGTACACCAGAGTTTCATGCATATATGTTAATGACTGTAGGATCTTCTTAGTCAATTATTCCTTTGATTAGAATGAACTTGTCCTCTTTATTTCATCTGGTTAGTTTTAATTTGAAGGTTTTTTTGGTCAGATGTTGAAACATTTGGTTGCCTCTAAGAGCCATTTGCTGAGAATACTTTTTTCCATCCTTTCACCATAAAGTAGTACCTATCCTTGAAGGTGAGATGAGTCTTAAAGACAACAAAAAAGTTGATATTGTTCCTTAATCCATTAAACTAGTCTGTTTATTTTGACCGTGGAGTTGAGGCCAATAAAATTTAGAGGTCATCTGTTGACCAATGGAACAAAACAGAAGATCCAAACTTGAGCACATACAATTCAGCTACCTCATATTTAACAAGGGGGCCAAGAAGACAAATGGAGGAAAGACAGCATCTTCACCAAGTGGTGTTGGCAAAACTGGATCACCACTGTAGAAGAATAAAGTTAAACCCCTACCTCTCACCCTGTATAAAAGTCAACTCCAGATGGATCAAAGACCTCAACGTGAAACCCAAAACTCTGAAGGGGGTAGAAGAAAAAGTTGGCAGCAGCCTCCAAACATAGGTGCAGGTGCAGGAAAAGACTTCCTAAATCAGACAGCAGGTACACAAGAAATAAGATCTACAATTGCCAAATGGGACCTCATTAAACTCAAACGCTTCTGTACATCAAAAGAAACAATCAAGGAAGTGAAGAGAAAATGCACAGAGTGGGAGGAAACCTTCACCACAGATACATCTGACAAAGCATTGATTTCCAGAATATATGAACTACTCAAAAAACAAACGACCCACTCAAAAGATGGAATGAAGAGCTGAACAGAGACTTCAAAAGTGAGTACTTAAAGATGGCTGAGAAACATCTTTCAAAATGTTCAACGGTACTAATAATTAAGGAAATGCAAATTAAAACCACTTTAAGATATCATCTCACTCCAATAAGACTGGCAGGGATCAAGAAAACAAATGATACCAAGTGCTGTAGAAGCTGTGGGAAAAGGAGAACACTCATCCACTGCTGGTAGAAATGTAAACTTGTACAGCCACTATGGAAAGCAGTGTAGACCCTTGGAAGACTCAAAATGAGCTTACCACCTGACCCAGTTATACCACTTCTGGGTATATACCCACAAGACTCATCTTACTGCAGAGATACATGCACAGCCATGTTTATTGTAGCTCTGTTCACAATAGCAAAAAGGTGGAACCAACCCAACTGCCCCTCTATTGGTTGATGTCTAATATAAATATTGTCTATTGGCCCTTCAATCATGCATGGCTGCAATCCACATGATGTTCTTCCCTCCTAGAACCAAGCTAACAGCTTTACAAGGCTGTAAGCCTCAGGGATGTCTCCTGCAGGAAGATCGACTGTCCCTAAGTTGAGTTCTGCCAAGAAGTGGGGAGGGAACCATGGGAAGTCACCCAAAGACAAAGGAAATGGACTTAGAGGGGGTCCAGGAGAAAGACTCAGTTTTATTTATGCCAGCAATGTGTTTATATACTAAAAGCTACTGTGCTCTAGGCAAGGAAGTGGGGGGGTAGGAGGGAGGGAAGGGCAAACCACCTTGCCTCCTTCTGGGGGTCAGCAGAGCTCCTGTTTGTGTTAAAAGTAAACTAGAGGTGTGACATTTTGCTCAATATCTCGAAGGATGAGGTCATCAGGGTTTGGAACTTTTCAGAGATAGGCAAGGCAGGAAACACTGCAAATCCGACTTCACAGAGCTACAGATAACTCAGAAGCAACTTAAATGCCCATGGAGATATCAGATAACTCTCGGAAGTTCCAGGACAGGACTTGCAGGTCATGCCTCAAGCCAAAGTTTCATTCCTACAGCCCCTCTGTTGTTTTTTTATTAAAATGGAGCAGTAATGTCACAGTCCTCCAGAAGATTTTCTGTGATGGCCTGATACTGGACTAAAGACATTTGAGCTGTAACCCCAAACTGGCTTTTGACAAACCAGAAAGTCGACCTCTTGAGGTGAGAATTAGTTTTAACAAAGGGAATAAACCAGATGGTCTAGGAGAACCTAGGTTGCAGGCAACAGGGCTTTGTTAAAAAGATAACATATTTCTCTCATACATAAAGGCATGCAGGCATCCTTTGATCTTCCTCTGAGCACAGAGGCAGCAAAAAGGCTATATAGGCCATTTGCTACAACTCCCTAGTGTATTTATACCTATTGATTTAAACACAGAAACTGATGCCAGTGAATCACAAACCGACCATAAAAGATACAAAGAGACACACTGAGTATGCATCTTTGCCCTTAAATGGTGGAACTCTAAAAAATGACAAAGCAAAAGTAATACCTTTTCTCCCATTAAAACATACAGGTATGTGAGTGACATTGTCTCTAAAAATAACATTGTTTGTCCAACACATAAAGACATACAAAGACATATAGGTATGTGAGTGACACTGTCTCTAAAATTAACATTGCTTGTCCTACATATAAAGACATACAAAGACATACAGGTTTGTGAATGACATCACTTCTAAGAGTAACATTCCTTATCTTATACATGAAAACATACATACATCACTTGACAGCCTTTTTAACACAGATGGTGTTTTTTACTTGCACCCCCAAAGTCCCAAGCCTGGCTGGATAGATCTGTACATGCAACTACATTGATGGAATGAAGTTCAGTCACAATTGTCTCCTGTAGTTTTTTCTTTAGCCAGCAGTTTTCAGGCTTTCGAGGAGGGCAAGTGAGAAAAAGGAGTAAATGATTTTTTGTTGTTGAAGATAGCACCCAGATTGTCTCAGCCTTTTCCCAGCAGGAGGCTGGCAACTCAGCTCTGGCTTTTAGTTTCTCTGGAGGCATGGATTGTGAGCCTGGAGGTGAAGCAAAAGTGGCTGCAGATGGCCTCAGGCTGAGCTGGAGTCCTAGGCTTTCAGGGGTGCCTTTTGCAATTTACTTATGGAATATGAATAGTAAGAGCATAGGCAGTTAAGGAAACATTACCTATTATACTAGGTTGTGCTGTTGGTATAGCACATGTGGTTAGAGATACCATTCTTTTGTATTACTGTGGGTAGAAAATGCCTCGTTTATCATTCCAGTAGATAAATGGATGAAAGCTTATTAAAGTTCTTAAGAATAACATAGATTAGCCCTTTAATTTTAAGATTAAAAAGCAAAATAATATATCAGTTTGGTACTTGAAATTACCCATGGCCCTTTTAGCCCTGGTAGATATATTGAGCCTGATTTTTAGCTTCATAAAAGACAGCCGCAATATTTTTTACTATGTAATTGGCTGTTGGGAGAAATCCCAGCCAGTATAGTACCTGGCCTTGATACATACATATTTAATAGATGTTTTTGAGAAATAAAATATGCTTCCAAGAGATTTTTTTTTTTAGTCTTTTCGAGACAGGGTCTCCCTGTAGCCTCAGCTGTCCTGGAACTCACTCTGTAGACCAGGCTGGCCTTGAACTCACAAAGATCCACCTGCCTCGGCCTCCCAAGTGCTAGGATTAAAGGCGTGTGCCACCACGCCCGGTGAGATTTTATTATTCTTAATGTAAGGAAGAAGTTAAGCTTTCCTTTGGAGGGCATTACATTAATTTTATCTTATTTTAGGGACATATATTCTTTCTGAAAACCATAGCACTACATACATACCCATATGGGAACCGATGTTCTGAGGTTCATTGTTGATGAGAGATGAAATACAGTCTGTTAAATCTAAATTATAGATAAAAGGGATGTTACAGATAACATTATAAAAAGACATTGGTTATACATTAATGTCAATGCTGTTAACTGGAAATTTAGTATGGATTGGAAGTGTATTAGTCACTTTTCTGTGGCTGTGATAAAGGACCATAACCAATGAATTTATAAAAGGAAGAGTTTATTTGAGTTTACTATTGATGGTTCCAGGGAATTAGACTCCATTGTGGCAGGAGGCATGGCGGCTGGATCTGGAGCAGCATGCCAAGGGTCACATCTCGCAAAGAGCACAGGAAGCAAAGAGATCAACTGTAGACCACGAGGCTTGTTAAAACTCACTAAGCCTGCCCCCAGTGACACACTTCCTCCAGCACTGCCACACACCCCAAGACCTCCAAAAACAGCTCCACCAACTGGAGACAAACGTCTGAATACCTAGAGCCTATGGGTGACACTCATTTAAACCACCACATTCCACTCCCTGGCCTCCATAGGCTCCTGACCACATAATATGCAAAATGCATTCAGTACAACCTTAAAAGTCCCCATAGTCTTTACCAGTTTCAATGCCATTCAAAAGTCCACAGTCCAAAATCTCTTCTGGACTCAGGCCAATCTCCTAAACTGTAAACTCCTGTAAAATCAAAAGACAAATTACATACTCCCAACGTACAGTGGAACTGAATACACATTCCCATTCCAAAAGGGAGGAATAGAGGCATAGTGAGGAAATATTGGACCAAAACAAGACTGAAAACCAGCAGGGCAAACGTCAAGTCCAGTAGCTCCACATGCAACTTCTGGGACTTGACTTCCAAAGGGCTTAGATGGCTCAGCTCTTCCAGCTTTGCTTGCAACATACATCTCTTTCTTAGGCTGGTACCACTCCCGGTATGCAGCTCTCCTTGGCAAATATCTCACAGGTCTGGCATCTTGAAAGTCTTCTTGGGGTCTCTGCTGCCAACCAGGCTTGACACTCACAGCTTCAGGCAATGGCCCATCAGGGCCTTCTTTATTCAGGGACGCCCCTGTTGTACTCTGCCTGACCTCTTCGGCTCTCTGAAACCATGGAGGAAGAACTGATGACCCCTTCACTCTTGCAAACTTCATGCCTCTAGAGCCAGCACCACGTGAATGAAATTGCTGAATCTGGCTGCAAGTTCAGGATGGAATCTCTCCTACTTTAACAACATTTGCAATTTTTCTCTGCCCTGGACTTGTTGGAGGATTAGCTGGGTGTGGTCTTGCCCTGAAAGTATTCATTCTGTTGTTTACTTGTAAATCTCGATACCTCTCCTTAATTGCTTTAATCTCCTTATGAAAGGGAGCCTCTCCTTCACATGCCTTAACCCCACCATTAATCTTCCTAGTGCAGTTATCAGATCCAAATTGTACATTCTGCATTTCTTTCTGCCCCATCTGCTCTTCTTCACTGTAGATCTGCACAATATTCACCATTAAAAGCCACACCACCATTTCTACATTAGGCTGTCTTGAAATATCCTCCGCTAAAGACATTGCTTTTCAACTTAGCATCAGGCAAGCATCTGGGCTGTGGGCAAACTGCAGCCAGACTCTTTATCAAAATATCCCAGTTGCTGCCTAAGTCTTTATTTTCCTCTGGAACTACATTCTTTGCAGCCATGCTTTCTTCCAGGCTTCTACTAAAATGGCCCCTTAAGCTCTGCTTACAGTAGTCAACTGCTTTTCTAACCCAAAGTTCCAAAGTCTTCCACATTTCTCCAAACATCCACATGGTCAGTTCTTCACAGCCAACACCCCACTTCTGGTACCAAATTACTGTATTAGTTTTCTGTTGCTGTGATAAAGCACCATGATCAAGGAACTTATAAAAGGAAGAGTTTGTTTGAGCTTATGACTGACAGTTCCAGGGTCCATTGTGGCAGGAGGCATGGCGGCTAGAGAGGCATGGCAGCTGGATCTGGAGCAGCATGCTGAGGGTCACATCTCGCAAAGAGCACAGGAAACAGAGAGGGCAACTGTAGACCATGAGGCTTGTTAAAACTCACTATGCCTGCCCCCAGTGACACACTTCCTCCAGCACGGCCACACACCCCAAGACCTCCAAAAACAGCGCCACCAACTGGAGACAAACGTCTGAATACCTAGAGCCTATGGGGGACACTCATTCAAACCACCACTGGAAGAAAGCATGGCTGCAAAAGATGTGGTTCCAGGGGAAAATAAAGACTTAGGCAGCAACCAGGATATTTTGATAAAGAGTCTGGCAGCAGTTTGCCCACAGCCCAAATGCTTGCCTGATGCTAAGTTGAACAGCGGTGGACTGATGTCTTTGGTGGAGGATATTTCAAGACAGCCTAGTGTGGAAATGGTGGCGTGGCTTTTAATGGTGAATATTGTGCAGATCTACAGTGAAGAAGAGCAGATGGGGCAGAAAGAAATGCAGAATGTACAATTTGGATCTGAAAACTGCACTAGGAAGATTAACGGTGGGGCCAAGGCATGTGAAGGAGAGGCTTCCTTTCATAAGGAGATTAAAGCAATTAAGGAGAGGCCTTGAGATTTACAAGTAAACAAAAGAATCAGTACCTTCAGGGCAAGACCACACCCAGCTAATCCTCCAGCAAGTCCAGGGCAGAGAAAAATTACAAATGTGGTTAAAGTAGGAGAGAGTCCATCCCGAACTTGCAGCAAAACTCAGAAATTTCATTCACATAGTGCTAGCTTTAGAAGTTTGCAAGAGTGAAGGGGTCATCAGTTTTTCCTCTATGGTTTCAGAGAGTTGCCATGGTCAGGCAGAGCGCAGCAGTGTTGTCCCTGCATAAAGTAGGCCCTGATAGGCCATTGTGTGAAGCTGTGAATGTGAAGCCTGGTTGGCAGCGGAGACCCCAAGAAGACATTCGAGATGCCAGACCTGTGAGATATTTGCCAAGGAGAGCTGCATACAGGGAGTGGTACCAGCCTAAGAAAGAGATGTATGTTGCAAGCAAAGCTGGAAGAGCTGAGCCATCTAAGCCCTTTGGAAGTCAAGTCCCAGAAGTTGCATGTGGAGCTACAGGACTTGGCATTTGCCCTGCTGGTTTTTGGTCTTGTTTTGGTCCAGTATTTCCTCACTATGCCTCTATTCCTCCCTTTTGGAATGGGAATGTATATTCAGTTCCACTGTACATTGGGAGTATGTAATTTGTCTTTTGATTTTACAGGAGCTTACAGTTTAAGAGATTGGCCTGAGTTTCAGAAGAGACCTTGGACTGTGGACTTTCGAATGGCATTGAGACTGGTAAAGACTGTGGGGACTTTTAAGGTTGTACTAAATGCATTTTGCATTTTATATGGTCATGAGCCTATGGGGGCCAGGGAGTGGAATGCGGTGGTTTGAATGTGTGTCTCCCATAGGCTCTAGGTATTCAGACGTTTGTCTCCAGTTGGTGGAGCTGTTTTTGGAGGTCTTGGGGTGTGTGGCCATGCTGCAGGAAGTGTGTCACTGGGGGCAGGCTTAGTGAGTTTTAACAAGCCTCTGTGGTCTACAGTTGCCCTCTCTGTTTCCTGTGCTCTTTGCGAGATGTGACCCTCGGTTTGCTGCTCCAGATCCAGCCACCACGCCTCCCACCACAATGAACTCTAATTCCCTGGAACCGACAATCATAAGCTCAAATAAACTCTTCCTTTTATTAGTTCCTTGGTCATGGTGCTTTATCACAGCAACAGAAAACTGACTAATACAGTGGTCTTTCCTAAACCTGGGAATATCTCTCTGATCTCTCTCTCTCTCTCTCTCTCTCTCTCTCTCTCTCTCTGTCTCTCTCTCTCTCTCTTTCTCCTCCCAAATATGGGAACCTCATTAAAGGGGGCAGCCCATGGACTTGCACCCTTGATTGTCCCCTCTGTTCTCTGAAACCACTCCATATTTCCAAGGAAATTAACCCTAAACTCCTTAAGAGACTTTGTTCTGTCACCTGACCACAATATCAACTAGATAATATTTTCTGGCCCAAAATGTGTACCCTGCATCCCAAAATTCTCACAGCTTTGAGAAACTTCTGCCAGCGTACAGTAAGTGGTCTGAATGCCTGCATATACAGGCATTCTTGCCCTCCACTATCGACCCTCTCTCTGCTCCTTCTGCCACCCCCACCAAGTTTTCCTCACCAAGGACACAGGATCAACAGAGTCCAGGCCTGAGTCGCCTAAATCCCAAACCACCAAGGGAACCTCTTCCATTCCCCCTCCCTATTCCTTGGACCAGGCCCATAAATCTTTTTTCATCTTGATATGGCAGACCTGGCTCTGCCACTCCTGTCCCACCAAGTCTCTTCCTCTGATGCCCCCTATACTCTGGCTTCCACTCCCTTCCTAAGCCCTGTAACCACTGCCCCTTCCTTAATTCTGCCTATAGTCACTCCTCTTCTGGACCCTTCCCCCTTCCATCTCACCTGCTCCTGTCCTCTACCCTCCTCTCCCTCCATCAGTGACCCCATCATCTCAGATTCCTAAAGCCTCCCACAACCAAGAAAGCAATCCTTTCTTTTCTGGGTATAGCAGCATATTTGAGGACCTGGATTCCTAAATTTTCCCTCCTGGCAAAGCCCCTACATGGGCTACAAAGGGGGACTCCTCTGAACCTATGGAAACTTTGGGTCCTGTTAAGGCATTTCTATCTGAGATGCCCTCCTTCAGGCCCCCACTCTGGCCCTTCCAGACCTCACTGCCCTATTCTTCCTCTATGTCTGTGAAAATAAGTGCTTGGGTCTAGGGGTCCTGGGACAAATGAAAGGATCTATTTTGCCCCTGTGGCTTACTTGTCCAAGCAGCTGGACTCTGCCATCCATGGGTGGCAGCTTTACCTTCTAGCTCTGGCTGCTGCACCCCTTCTGGCACAAGAAAGTCTTAAGCTAACCTTGGGGCAATCTGTCACTGTCTTTTATCCCCACATCTCCAGGATTTACTCACACACTTTTCTCTGGCTACTCTAGCCCCCTTCAAGATGCAACTATTCCACACTACCTTCCTTGAGAAGCCATCTCTCAGCACTGATTCATGTCCTCCTCTCAAGCCCACCACTCTCCTTTCCTTGCCTGAACCTCTTACTCACTCTTGCTTAGAAGTGCTTCAGGAGCTCACTTACTGGGAACCATTTATCTCCCCTAATCCCTTACCTAACTCCACTTTGACTTGGTTTGTGGACAGAAGCTCAACACTTGCCCCAACTGGGTCCTGAAGAGCAGGCTACACCATTGTTTCTCCACCAAACATAATTAGGAGCAAGCCCCTTCCCCCAGGGACCACCTCTAAGAAAGCAGAATTAGTGGCCCTTACAAGAGCACTAACCCTTGTCCAGGGACAAAAGGTGACCATATACACTGACTCCAAAGATGCCTACTATATCCTTCACCACCTTGCAGCCATCTGTTAGGAGCAGGGACACTTGGCTATAAGAGGAACCCCCATAACCAATGGCCCCTTCATCCTCAAGCTCTTAGAAGCTTCTTATCTCCCTTCCAAAGTAGCCCTTGTTCACTGCAGAGGTCACCAGCCACATCTGATCCCATAGCCTAGGGCAATGATCTGGCAGACTGCATGGTAGGAAAGCTAGCCAAGCCCCTTTTAGGCCCTTGAATAGCTCTTTCATGACCTCCACTGCCTTCTCCTCCTCCTATTCCCCCAATCACTGCTCCTTCCTCTCTGCTCTGGGTGCCACACCAGAACCCAATGGCTGGCTACTCCTTGGAGACAAATACTCCCTCCCTGAGGACCAAGCTGTCGTCCCATTTTGACCCAATTGCACCAGATTTTTCACACTGGACTGTGTGCACTCCACAAATTCCTGGACCCCCTCTTCAATCACCCTAAACTCTTCCAAATTCTCACCGATGTTTCCCACTCTTTTAATATTTTTTTTAATTTTATTTATTTATTTTTATGTGTATGAATGTATTGTCTGCATGTAGGTTTCTGCACCTGTGTCATGCAATGCCACGGAGTTCAGAAGAGGGTGTCAGATTCCCTTGGGACTGGAGTTAAAGATGGTTTTCAGCCATCATGTGGATGCTGGGGATCGAACCCGGGTCCTCTGCAAGAGCAGTCGGTGCTCTTAACCACTAGGCCATCTCTCCAGCCCTGATGTTTCCCACTCTTTCTGTCTGTGCCTCTATTTCCCCTCAAGGGGATGAGCAACCCCCTCCACCCTTCAAGCCTCATCACATTCCCAGCAGTTGACTGGCAAATCGACTTTACCCACATGCCCTCTTGTAAGGGTGTCAGATATCTCTTAGTAATGGTTGATGCCTTCTCAGGGTGGATCAAAGCTTTCCCTACTAAGAAGGAGACATCAGATATTACTACCCATATGATCCAATAAATTCTCCCTCATTTTGGCTTCCCACTCAGCCTCCAATCAGACAATGGTCCAGTTTTTATTTCAGAAGTGACCTAATCAGTCTTTCAGGCTCTGGGCATCACTTGGAAGCTTCATGTTCTCTACCATCCTCAATCATCGGGAAAGATAGAGAGGGCTAACTCACTTCTTAAGGACCAACTGACCAAGCTGCCTTTAGGGCTCCACCAGTCATGGACCTCCCTCCTCCCTCTGGCCTTAACAAGACTAAGAGCTGTTCCCAGAGCCCTCTACTTCCTTAGTCCTTTTGAATTAATGTATGGCCAGCCTGACCTACTAAGTAATCTTCCACTTCAAGATCTGTCTCTCCTTCATGACTACCTGCCTGCCTTCTTCTCCCTCCTAAGACAACTCCTCAGGGAACACGCCAATCACATCATCCCACAGGCCCCTAGGGATCAGGTACCCTGCCTTCTACAACCTGGATATTATGCCTTCCTCCACTCGACCACCAAGGACAAAACTGATGGGACAGCACTAGCATGGACTTTACCTGGTGATCCTGTCCACATCTACTGCAGCCAAGCTCCTTGGGACCCAGGGCTAGATATATCTCTCTAAACTCAAGCCTGCAAGGGCTCACAGCAAGTGAGAGCCACCTCAACTGACCCTCTAAAACTTAAGATCCAGAGACTCCCATCCTTGCCCGCTATACAAGAATAGCCATTTGGGCCCCTATCAGTATGTGGCACTTAATCTCCTTCACTTGTCTCTTTCTCATAACTATCCTCCTAACCCTGGCTACTATCACTCCAGAGTCCCATACTGTGCCTCCCTGCACCTACAGTTTTGAAGTCTGGGCACTCAATGATAAAAACCAGGAAACCACGCTTCTTAACAATTCAGAATGCCACTTCTTCTCTTGCCCCTCCATTTCATTTTCCTTTGACATTTTTGACCTGTGCACTCACTGGGGCAGTGGGGGAGATCAGCTTGGTTTCCATGGTGGCTACCATCAGACTAGGACTCACTGCGGGTTGTTTGGAGCATGCCCTTGTCACAGCCCAGCAGTTTTTCTCTAGATCTCCAGCAAGTTAACACTCAGCTCTTCATTGCAGTGGAAGCCACAGACCAATCTATGCAAATTCTATAACAGCAGCTCTCCTCATTAGAAGAGGTCACTCTCCAAAACAGGTGGGCCCTGGACCTGCTTATACCCAAGAAAGGGGGAACTTGAATCTTTCTAGGGGAATAATGTTGTTGCTATGTCAACCAGTCAGGAAAGGTAGAACAAAATATTCAATGGCTGTGAACAGTGGTACAGGACCTGTCACAATGGGCTTCCAGTGGAGAGGGCTTCTTCAACTGGGGTCCCTGGGTGCTGATCCTCCCATGGTTAGTACCCTTACGAGGCCCTCTGTAGGTACTGGGAAATCTGTGCACTGTGGCACCATACCTCTTACTGTATTTCCAAAACCAAATCCAACAGGTCACTCATACAAGATTGTAGACGGATACTGCATACCAACAACTGACCACTGCCAATCCAGACCAAACACCAGTCATCCCGAGTGGCTGAGATGGAGAGCAGGTCCTGATTTTCCTGCCTGAAACCCCCATTTCTCCCCCAACTACTCCCCTATCAGCAGGAAGCAGTTAAAGAGAGAATATGGCACCGCTTCTCTGTTATAACCAGAAGGCTGGACTGTTAGGCCTGGTTTTCCACAAGCCCTGGAATTTATGGCCATTCCAGGCCAGTGCCTGTAAAGCAGCAGGCAATCACTGTGCACAAAGGAATTTTCCACTCCCCCAAGAAAGTGTCAATCAATGACCTTACTTCCTTTTTCCTGCCTAGTTTTGTGCCTAAAGTCAGTTAAAAGCCTTGGCTCTGAGCAGACCTACATGCAGACAGTACATTTATACACATACAGAAATAATAAAAAAAAATTTTTTTTTAAAGCCTTTGCTTAACACCGTCTTGGGTCTGGCTCTTCTATTCAGAGTCCAGCCCTGGCTACTTTCAAGTCAACCTCTTCCCGAGTGCCTAAACCTGGTGCCTTCCTTTCATTTCAGGGTCACACCAACACAAACCTAACACATAATGTGTTTCTCCAGCAGCTTTCAGTGCTTTCTCTTTGTTCTGAACATTTAGTGTTTTTACTATGATATCCTGTGAGGAGTTTCTATTCTGGTCCTGATTAATTGATGTTCTATGTGCTACTTGTATCTGTATAGGTATGTGTTTCCTTAATTTAGGGAGGTTTTCTTCTATGAGCCTGTTGAAGATCTCATCAATGATACTGGCTTGAGATTCTTCTCCTTCCTATATCCTGATGATGGGTATATTGGTGTTTTTATGGTGTCCCACATTTCCTGCATATTCTATTCCTGTGTGTTTTAAAAGTTTTTTTATAATCTTTGCTTGAGGAGCTGCGGGGCCCAGGGTCCACTCCTTCACCCCCAAGGAGTCTGGGAGAGAACAGCAGTGCAGACCCGCTTGGGCAGGCCATGGAGATTCACCATTTACCATAAATACCTCTTCGGGCACACATCACACAAATTCCACATAACTTTCAAGCAACCTTCTTTATTTTACAGCTGGTCCATGTGGCAAACTTTCATACGGTAAACCTCATAGCAAATCTCATCCTAGGAAAATCTCAGCCTGCTGTCTTTAACAGGCACATATAGGAAGAAAACACAATGGCTCAGAAAAGCAAGCAAAAAGGCTAGGAATCTAAAGGATGTGCTTCACATAAAGGAAGTGAGGAGAGAGAGAACTCCAAACAACCTCAAGGGTGGGGGAGGTACTAACTCAATTAAGGGTAATGCATGAAAAGGATTAAGTAAGAAAGACAGTTTAGCAATAACATGGGTCAAATAGAGACTGTCCCAAGATGTTTAGGACTCGATCTGTACCCATCTGGTGTTCCAGCAACAGGGTTGTAAAAACAGAGCTCTGGTTCAGTACTCACTTCCCTGTCTGGGTGGAGCTACAATCTTCAGAAACTCCTGAATTCCATGCTGTTCTGAACAAGGAACCCAGTTCTTCAATTTTGTTGTCTAGCCTTGATAATCTGTTTTCCATTTCATACATTCTGCTTGTGCGGTCTCCTGTCACTTCAGACTGAGTTATTGAGGGCTGGAGAGATGGCTCAGTGGTTAAGAGCACCGACTGCTCTTGCAGAGGACCCAGGTTCAACCCCAGCACCCACATTGGCTAAGAATCTTCTTTAACTCCAGTTGCAGGGGAATCCAATGCCCTCTTCTGCAGCATTGCAGGATATGGGTGCACCAACCTGCATGCAGACAGTACACTCATACACATAAATAAATACATAAATAAATAAATATTTTAAAAAATTGAGTTATTGAAATTTTCAATTCCATCTTCAGTTTGGCTTGGGTTTTCTTCAATATTTCTACCTCTTTTGTGACTTCATTTTTCTTTTTTTTTTTGTCTTTTTTGAGACAGGGTCTCCCTGAAGCCCCAGGTGGCCTGGAACTCACTATGTAGACCAGCCTGGCCTTGAAGTCACAGAGATCCTCCTGCCTCTGCCTCCGCCTCCCGAGTGCTGGGATCAAGAAGCATGCACCAGCACACCTTGCTATGAATTCACTTTCACTTTTCAAGTCCTGAATTGTTTTCATTATTTCACTCAGTTATATACTAGTATTTTCTTGAGCTTCTAACACAGTTTATGCCTATTCTCTTTGAGTTCTTTGAGTTGTTTTTCTATGTGTTTATGATTTCTTTTTTAATTCTGCATTGTGGAGTTCCTAAGCCTGATTCTCATTGTAGTACACTTCTATAGTAATGATGGGTTTTGTTGGTGACATATTCTCTTGGTTATATATATTGTGTTTTTATGTAACTATTTGGGCATATGGATGTCTTTTGTTGTTTGTGTGTCCAGTAGGAAATTCTGTTCTGCTTTGTTTAGTTGAAGTTTCATTCAGTTTATATTGTTGATATAGTTTGGTTGATTTTGGTCAGATGAAAACATACTTGGTGTGATGGTTAATCCTGTTAATCCTGGGTGTCAACTTGACTGGATTTGGGATGAACAAATATGAGAAAGAGATCTTCAGATTGGATTATCTCAAGCCAGATGACCCATCCTTAATGTGGGCATTACCTTCTGATGGCGCCCAGTATAAAAGGCAATGGCAGAAGGGAGCTGGTCCCTTTTCTGCTCCTTGCCTTCTCTGTCTCTCTGGTAAGTTCATCTTGCTGTTGTGATCAGCTCTTTGGATCCCAGCATAGACTGAAGACAGGCAGATCTCCCAGAATCCATTGGGCCTTCAGCACCAGATTGGGACTACTGAGACATCCAGCCTCATGGACTGAGCAGCTGCCTGGATTCTCAGCCTCTCCCATACAGTGTACCTATTGTCAGACTACTCAGACTCTATCCCATGAACAAATCAATAAATCAATAAATATATACATATGTATATATTCGTTCTATTGATTCCGTTTCTTTAGAGAACCCTAACTAATAGAGATTGGTATGTGCTTCAGGTTCTCACAGGGTAGTAGGCTGGTCTGGGTAGTGGAATGCAGGCAGATCAGGAGGCCAGGGGCAAGGTGAAGGTGGAAGGACTATCAAACTAAGTTGGAAAATTGAGCTGGTCCTAGTGCAGGGATCAGGACACAGTGACCGGGTCTTGGTTAAGAGGGGTAGTCCAGCCAGGCATGGTGGCACACACCTTTAATCCTAGCACTCAGGAGGCAGAGGCAGGTGGATCTCTGTGAGCTCAAGGCCAGCCTGGTCTACAGAGTGAGATCCAGGCCAGCTTGGGACTTAAAGGGAGACTCTGTCTTGAAAATACCAAAAAAAGGGGCTGGAGGGATGGCCTAGCGGTTAAGAGCGACGACCGCTCTTGCAGAGGACCCAGGTTCGATCCCCAGCACCCACATGGCGGCTGAGAACCGTCTGTGACTCCGGTTCCAGGAGAACTCCAGTTCCAGGGGAATCCGAGACCGTCTTCTGACCTCCGCGGCATCGCACGACACGGGTGCGCAGACCTGCATGCAGACAATACATTCATACACATAAAAATAAATNTTAGAAACTCCTGAATTCCATGCTGTTCTGAACAAGGAACCCAGTTCTTCAATTTTGTTGTCTAGCCTTGATAATCTGTTTTCCATCTCACTCATTCTGTGCGGGTCCTGTCACTTTCAGGACTGGTTTATCTGCGGGCTGGAGAGATGGCTCAGCGGTTCAGAGAACGATGCTCTTGCAGAGGGGACCCAGGTTCAACCCCAAGCACCCACATGGCAGAATTCTGTCTTTAACTCAGTTCCAGGGAAATCCACTGCCCTCTTCTGCAGCATTGCAGGATATGGGTGCCCCAACCGGCAGGCAGACAGTACACTCCTACACACTATAAGAACTACATACATAAATAAATATTTAAAAAATCGAGCTATTGAAATTTCTCAATTCCATCTTCATTTTTGGCTTGGGTTTTCTTCAATATTTCTACCTCTTTTGTGACTTCATTTTTTTCTTTTTTTTTTGTCTTTTATGAGACAGAGTCTCCCATGCGCCTCAGTGGCCTGGGAACTCACTATGAGACCAGCCTGGCCTTGACGTCACAGCGATCCTCTGCCTCTGCCTCCGCCTACCAAGTGCTGGGATCATAGAAGTCATGCACCAGCACACCTTGCTATGAATTCACTTTCACTTTTCAAGTCCTGAATTGTTTCTGTTATTTCACTCAGTTATATACTAGTATTTTCTTGAGCTTCTAACACAGTTTATGCCTCTTCTCTTTGTGTTCTTTGAGTTGTTTTTCTATGTGTTTATGATTTCTTTTTTAATTCTGCATTGTGGAGTTCCTAAGCCTGATTCTCATTGTAGTTACCCTTCTATAGTAGAGGGTTTGGGTTTTTGTTGGTGACATATTTCTTGGTTATACTTATATTGTGTTTTATTAAATATTTGGGAAATGGATGTCCTTTTGTTGTTTGTGTGTCCAGTAGGAAATTCTGTTCTGCTTTGTTTAGTTGAAGTTTCATTATGTTTATATTGTTGATATAGTTTGGTTGATTTGGTCAGATGGAAAACATGCAAACCACTTGGTGTGATGGTTAATCCTGTTAATCTGGGTGTCAACTTGACTTGGATTTGGGCAATGAACAAATTTGAGGCAAACGGATCTTCAGACTAGAATATCTCAAGCCAGATGACCCATTCCTTAATGTGGGCCCTTCCCTTCTGATGGCGCCCAGTATAAAAGGCAATGGCAAGAGGGAGCTGGTCCCCTCTGCTGCTCCTTGCCTTCTCTGTCTCTCTGGTAAGTTCATCTTGCTGTTGTGATCAGCTCTTTGGATCCCAGCATAAACTGAAGACAGGCAGATCTACTGGAATCCACCAGGCCTTCAACACCAGATTAGGACTACTAAAACATCCAGACTCATGGATCCCCTGAGCAGCTGCCGGATTCTCAGCCTCCTCCAATACAGTGTTTTACCTATGTCCACAGACTCCTCCAGACTCTATCCCACGGAAAACAAATCACTTAATCCACCTTAAATCTATTACCACTATGTATATATTCGTTCTATTGATTCCGTTTCTTTAGACTACCCTGACTAATAGAGCTGGTGTGTGCTTCAGGTTCTCATGGGTAGTAGGCTGGTCTGGGTAGTGGAATGCAGGCAGATCAGGAGGCCAAGGGGCTAAGGTGAAGGTGAAGGAATATTTCAACTAAGTGGAAAAATTGAGCTGTGTCCATTGCAGGGCTCAGGGAACAGTGACGGGGGTCTGGTTAAGAGGGGTCGTCTCGCCAGGGAATGGTGGCCACCACACCTTTATCCTAGCACTCCGGAGGGCAGAGGCCGTGGATTCTCTTGTGAGTTCAAGGCCCGCTGGTCTACAGAGTGAGATCCAGGCCAGCTTGGGGACTTAAAGGGCGAGACTCTGTCTTGAAAATACCCAAAAAAAAGGGCTGGCGGGATTGCCTAGCGGTTAAAGAGCGCCGACCCCCGCTCTTGTAGAGGACCCCAGGTTCGATCCCCCAGCACCCACATGGCGGCTGAGAAACCGTCTGTGACTCCGTGGTTCCCGGAGAACTCCATTCCGGGAAATCCGAGGCTGAGAGTACCGTCTTCTGACCTCCGCGGTATCGCAAGACACGGGTGCGCAGACCTGCATGCCGACCATTACATTCATACACACTAAAAATAATTACATAAATAAAAATTTCAAATTTTTTAAAAAAAAAAAAAAAACAAAAAAAAAAAAAAAAAACCAAAAAAAAAAAAAAAAAAAAAAAAAAGAGGGGTAGTCCAGAGTTCTTGGGTGTAAAGAGACTGTCCAACCTTTTGACATCCCAACACAATGTTGTTATCTATTAAGTACTTGCTTTAGAACCACAGAATCAAATTATTTCCCATACACACACATACAAAAAAAAAAAAAAGCAAAATGACTTCATGTTTTAAGTAAGTTTACAATTTTATATTGGGCCACATTCATAGCTATCCTCAGTTTCAAGAGGCCCACAGGCTGGACACACCTGCCAAAGTCTAGCTTGCTGTGCCTATTCTCTGAGCATCCCATGATGCTCTTTACTAAGTGATGGCAGGTGCCACATGTTTCTTTTTCACATCACCCTGACAGCAGTATGGAAGTCAATATGCCCAAATCAGGTCCTTATGTACTGTGGCCTCATTGTTACCCTCCTGGCTTCTTACAAAGAAGCTGGGTCTTTTGGGATTTCCATACAAGGTTTTAATGGTTTCTCTAGAAACAAGAGAAAAAGAATATTTGGATACACCATCTCAGCCTTGACTCCAATCTGCCAGCTGGGCAGCATCTGGAATGCTTGGGTTCCTAAACTGAGTTTTCAAGTCTAAAACTGGAGAAGCAGAGAGCAAGCGAACATGAACTGGTGTTGTGGACATTTCTACTTCTCCTCCATCCTCCCATGCCAGCTTTCCCCCAAAAAGGAATGTGAACAGAGGAATGTGTCTAGAGATAGGGTAGACAATGACAATATGACTTACTGTCCTTTATCCTTTTTTCATTCAGAAGCCTCTTCCAAATTCGGAAAGTTTTCCTTAGATTATATTTATCCTCCCACTTCCTGGAGCAAAGAACTTGTTTTCCCACCTATTCATAGTGGCCAAGGGCTGTAGGGAAAATCCTAAATACATAATGTATGAAAAAAATGTGCTTTCTCTTCTCTATTATACCGAGAATTTTAGGGTAGAGACTATGTGACTTCTTTGAGGGTGTTTTCAATTGCAAATGTTGTTCATGTAGAAAAGTGGCTGCCAGATGTTACCATAATGAAGCACAAATTTCAGAGACAAACATAAGCAGGTACTTAATGCAACTCAGTTTCAGATAACAGTACAGAATACAAAAATATAGAGATCACAGCAACACACACACACACACATACACACATACTGACCTTTCATAAAGATACAAAAGCAATTCATTGGAAAATGGAGAGTCTTTCAACAAATGGTGTTGGAACAATTGTGTGATCATAATAGGGGTGGGAGTTGTAATGCATAGCTGTGGAAGGCAGAATAGTGTCCTCCTCAAGATGGACAACTAACTCTTCAAACCTATAAATATGCTAAGAAATAAAAGACAGGCCACAGTCGAGGGGGAAAAGGCCAATCATGTGCCAGAATTCAGAAAGAAATCTCAAAAATCAATAAAACCGTCTTCTATGGTTGTAATACAAGCCATGTCTCCCACTGTTCTATATGTAATGAATTGGCCTCCAAGATGGTAGTATTGGGAGGTACTATGAACCCCAGGGGAAGTTCTTGGGTCACTGCAGACATGTCCTCAAAGTGGATTATAGAATCCCATCCATCCTCTTTGTTTCCCAGTTCAAGATGTGTCATCTTTACCAGACGGCCAAACCAATGTAACTAGTTAGACTTGAACTTCAAGAATCTTAGCTAAAATAAATAGCTATTTACTTCATAAGTAGTCTGTTAGTGTAGTGATAGATTATTGACTACTATACAAACACAAACCAAACAGAACAGTCATCATCAGAGAAGAATATGATTGGCAAATAAGTGCACATAAGGATTCCAAGAAAATGAAAAGTACGACAATTTTTGGCAAAATGTAGAGCACTGGAATTCTCAAACACTGTTAGTAGAAATCTAAAACTGGAAAACAGTTGAACTATTCCCTAAAATGTCAAATCTATACTTAACTATATAACTGGCCATTCTACTCTGAAGTATTTACTGATGATAAATGTGTGTTTGTAAGTTATTATATTTGTTACTTTTCTGCTGCTGTGATATAACATCATGACCAAAGGCAACCTATAGAAGAGTTTATTTCAGCTTAAGGTTACAGAGGGAAAATAGTCTATCATAGTGGTGGGGGGGGTGGTACTGGAGAGATGACTCAGCATTTAAGAACACATTGCTCTTCCAAAGGAGCCAGGTTCATTCACCAGTACCTACATGACAGCTAACATCTGTCCTTAACTCCAGTTTCAGGGCATCTAAAATGGTCTTTGGCCTCTATGGGCACCAATGTGCTGGTGCATTTATACTCAGGCCAAACATTGAGTGCAGGCCAAACACGCAATGTACATAAAATAAATAAAACATATTCTTAAAAAAAAAAAAAAAGAGTCCAGTGGATGAAGAGATAGCTCAATAGTTAAGAGCACTGGTTGCTCTTTCAGAGCACCTGGATTCATTTCCCAGCACCCACATGGCAGCTAACAAGTGTCCATAACTCCAGTTCCAGGGGAATCTGAGGCCCCCTTCTGACCTCCGTGGGCACTGCACGACATGGGTGCACTCACATGTAGGCAATATACCAGCACACATAAAATAATAATAATAGTAATAATAAAACAGTCCCCATGGTAGAGAGGGAAGGTAGCAAGCAGCAGGAAGGCAGAAGAAGCTGAAAGTTCATATCTCCAAAGGCAAACACAAAGCAGAGAGAGCCAGCTGGATGTGGGACAAGGCTATGAACCCTCTAAGACCACCACTAGTGGTACACCTCCTCCAACAAACCTATGTCTCCTGCTAAAGATTCCATGGCCTCTCAAACAGCACCACCAACTGGGAACCAAATGTTCAAATATTTGAACCTATGAGAGACATTTCTTATTCAAACCACCAGTCATGAAGCTAGAAAGGGAGGAAGAGTTCTCATGGAAAGTGGCACATGGGCTAACGGAATACACGTGATAGTAATGCAGAAAAGGGACTAAGGAAAGAAAAGGAACCAGGGAGACAGGAGGGGGAAGAGAGAGCAGGAATGGGGAGGACAGTGCAGGGAGTGGGGGCACAAATTAGAACAAAATATGCATGGTGTTCTGAAGGAGAAGTGGCCCCAGAGGTTCAAATATTTGAACACTTGGCCACATGGTCAGGCTGTCTGGAGAGGGTCATGGAACCTTTAAGAGGTATGGCCTAGCTGGAAGAAGTCACTAGGGATGGGCTTTGGGAGTTCACCCTTGCTGGACTTGTACTTTATCTCTGCTTTCTGCTGTGTTTGAAGGCCTGAGCCTCAGCTTTCTTCTCTAGTCACCTCCTGTCACCATGCTTCCCCCACCATGATAGACCCCTATCCCTGTGGAACTATAAGCTAAATGAACTCTTCCTTTTATAAGTTGCCTTAGTCATGGTATTTTGTCACAGCAACAGAAAAGTAACTAATACAACAAGCATATATAAAGATGTCATTATGGAACAAACCCATTACTTTGTATGCTAACCTAAATGTTAATAAAGGTTTTTCCTATCTTAAAAGGAGGACAGGGCTGGCAAGATGGCTAAGGGGTTAAGAGCACATACTGCTTTTCCAGAAGACAAGAGTTTGGTTCCCAGTACCGGTATCAGAGGACTCAGAACTGCCTGTAACTCCAGCTCCAGGGGAATCCAAAATCTCTGGCCAAACACACAGACACACATAATTAAAACTAATAAAATAAATATTTTAAAAATACAGTTAGCAGAACATGAATTACAGATGCATGCCTAATTCCAACATTTGGGTGGCAGAGCTAGAAACAGGAAGATCAGGAGTTTGAGGCCAGCCTAGGCTACATGAGACCCTGTCTTAAGAAAATAAATAATATGGGACTGGAGAGATGGCCTAGCGGTTAAGAGCACCGACTGCTGTTGCAGAGGACCCAGGTTCGATCCCCAGCACCCACATGGCAGCTGAGAACTGTCTTTAACTCCAGTTCCAGGGGAATTCGACACCCTCTTCTGACCTCTGCGGCATTGCACGACACGGGTGCACAAACCTACATGCAGACAGTACGTTCATACACATACGAAAATAAATAAAATTTTTAAAAAAAGAACCGTCTTTAACTCCAGTTTCAAGGGAATTCGACACCCTCTTCTGACCTCCGCGGCGCTGCACAACACGGGTGCACAGACCTACATGCAGACAGTACACTCATACACATAAAAAAATTAAAAAAATAAAAAATTAAAAAAGAAAATAATATGGTAACAGAAAATGAAACATACATCGATACTTGTAGATAACTGTCTCCCATGGCTTTATTTACAATACTCCAAGACTGGAAATATCCAAATGCCTATCAAGTGAATGAGAAACTGGGAAATCTATATAAAGAGAATTACTGATGAGAAGAAACTCAAAATAGTCTAAACAAAATAAGCCAGACCAAAACCTACTATGATGATTCGACTTGTGAAATTCAAGGAAATGCAACATTCGTACTAGTAACAAAGATCAGTGTCTTGGCAAAGGAGACTGTTGAGTGGCAGAAAAGGGAAATTACCAAAAAAAAAAAAAGGAGGAACTGTTTAGAGGTGATAATTACTTATTAATTGTAATGACAATTTAAGGGTGTAAACATGTTAGAATTTAGCCATCTGTGTCCACTTTAAGTTACTGGTTTAGTACATTTTTTTATACTGATAAACCTTTTTTTTTTTTTTTTTTCTTTTCGAGACAGGGTCTCCCTGTAGCCCCAGATAAACCTATTTTTAAAAATACAGTGAGGATCCTTGCACCACCATGTCAAAAAAAAAAAAAATACAGTGAGGAAAAAAATATCATCAAGCATGTGAGCTGTACTAGCCAAAAAGCACCAGACATGGATAGGGTTTTTCTGGCTGCCTCGAAAAGCCACGGTCAGTCAAGTTGGGGCCGCGGAGAGAACTGTAGGTCCATTCTAGCCGGCTGACGTGGTATAGCTGGAAAGCTGTACGCTGCTCCGGGATAAAAGAACGTGGTGGCGCACGTCTTTAATCCTAGCACTCAGGAGGCAGAGGTAGGGGGATCTCTGTGAGTTCAAGTCCAGCCTGGTCTACGTAGCGAGCTCCAGGCCAGCTGGGACTAAAGGGAGACCCTGTCTCTAAAAGACAAACAAACAAACAAAAAGAACCTCAAGGAAGAGCAGAGGAAGGATGACTGAGAAAGCGGCCTAGGGCAGATTCTGCCATCTTTCCCTCAGACTCAGGAGTATAGCTAAGGGCCAAACACTTGCCAGTAGACTGCTTTCTAGTTAGTGTACGTGAAAGAACTGGGGGGGTGGGGGGGGACTGTGGTTTCTGTTCGTTTTCTGTTTAAGGTGGGTAGTGTAACTCTAAGCTGCGAGGTCGTCAGTAACGGAAATACTCTTTACTATCTGTGACCCAGCACCCTTTTGCGAACCCCAAGAGCCAAGGTTCAGCATCCTCAACCCGTATTACGCCCTAAAGGGTTGGCCTTACCCACCTCGGGCCCCACCCCGGCGCAAGCGCAGCCGCAGCAAGGTCGCTTTACGGTCCGAGGGGGCCGGACGTAGTCGTGAGGAGGAAGCTGAGCTTAGGGGAGGAGAGCGGCTTTTGCGACAGAACGTAAGTGACGACGAAGGTGGTGCGACAGCGGCGGAGGGCCGAGGAGGCGGGTTTGTGTTTCCAGGGCCGAACCAGGATGTGGGGGGCGCGGGGCCTGGGCAAGGGGAGCTGAAGGCCCTCGCGGCAGCCATGGGTGAAGGGGAGAAGCGAGGGGGATGCCTTGGGCTCCTTTGGGCGGTGGGTGGGTCTGAGGGCCCGGCAGACCGGAGTCCCGGGTCCAGGCCGGGGATTTGACCCGTGTCATCCCCAAACTCGCAGCGCGGTGGGTCCTCTCCTCGCCATGAGGCCGCAGCAGGCGCCGGTGTCCGGGAAGGTGTTCATTCAACGAGACTACAGCAGTGGCACGCGCTGCCAGTTCCAGACCAAGTTCCCCGCGGAGCTAGAAAACCGGGTATGCAGCCTGGCTCCCTGCACCTGCCCTGGGGCGAGGGAGGGAGACTTCCCCGGAGCGGGGAGTACGGGCTGACCTTCTGCCCCAGGTCTCTGTAGTTCTAGTGGGGGGCAGACCCCCAGGGGCGATAGCCCAAAGCGTGCAAAGAAGATAAGACCTAGCATTTGGAGAAGGAAAATAAGGCCTGGGGTCCAGTGGTGATGTTACAGCGCCGAGCTATTTGCCGGCATTTTTCCTAACACCACACCGCACAATCCACACACCCCTTTCTATCTGGGGTTATTGACACCTTGATGAGGATGTAATTCTTGGGGCTCCAGGCCACCTCATGCAGCCTCTTGTTACTCATATCCTCCCACCTTGCCACGCAAGAGAAGCGGCACCATTCTCAGGACAGACATTTGGGGTCATTCCGCCGCTGGTCGTTGTCTTTGGCCGAAAGTATTTATTAATGCTTTGCCAGGTACGGCAGACAGGCCACCTTGGAACCCAAAAATGTAGACCATTGGATTAGCCAGGGCTTCTGGACTCAAGAACATGGTCATGTTCTTGTCACTCTCGGTCATAAGAACTTCCTGTTTGGCTTGCATATCAAAACTGACATAGGGATATAGGTCCTTTGGGCAGCCTTGCATACAAAAATGAAAGAATGGGGTTTGGTCTTGAACCCTGTTACTCATATTCTGTTTACTGTTCACAAGTCAATTTCTGATTAGCTGTGTGAGTCTTGTGGCTTTGTCCTTTAAGGGAGGTTGAGAAACTTCGATGTAATTAAGTATGATGTGGGTGTGGGACTAAGAAATGCTGTTCTTACGTGGGTGGAGATGAGTGTATACTAGAGAAATGTGTAGAGGTCATTTAAAATCAGTTTGTAGATTGGGTGTGTAGCTCAGTGCTAAAGCCTATGAGTAGGTTGAGGACCCAGCACAAAAAAATTTAGACAGGCCTGGTGGGCAGACCTGTAATCCAAGTTACTAGGGAGGTAAAACAGATCGATTGCAAGTTCAGGCCAACCTGGACAGCTTAAAGTGATCCTGATCCTGTCCCAAAATAGAAAGTTTGAAATAGGTGGGGATTCAGAGAACATAATTCAGTGGTTGAACACTTGCCTAGCAGATGTGTGAGGCTTTAGGTTCAGTGCTTGGTACTGTAATTAACTAATTAATCCATCAATTAATTAATATTGGTTGGCTCAGCCGGGCATGGTGGCACATGCCTTTAATCCTAGCACTTAGGAGGCAAAGGCAGGCGGATCTCTGTGAGTTCAAGGCCAGCTTGGTCTACATAGTGAGCTCCAGGCCAGGGACTAAAGGGAGACCCTGTCTCAAAAAGAGTATATATATATAAAAAAGATTATGAAAATTTAAAAATACACAAGAGTGGAACAACCAGGAAATGTGGGACATGATGAAAACATCAAACCTCCTCATCATAGGGATAGAGGAAGGAGAAGAATCCCAAGAGAATGTTATTGATCAGATCATCAACAGAATAATAGATGAAAATTTCCCCAAACTAAAAAAAGACAAACCCAAACAAATTCAAGAAGCACATAGGCCACCAAATAGACTGGATCAGAGAAGAAACTCCTGTTGCCATATCATACTTAAAATGTTAGATGCCCAAAACAAAGACGGAATTCTGAAAGCCACAAAAGAAAAACTACAAATTACATCTAAGGGGAAACCTATCAGAATTACAGTTGACTTTTCAGTGCAAACTCTGAAAGCAAGAAGAACAGTGAACCAAAGCATTCCCAGTGCTAAATGACTATCAATGCCAACCCAAGTAACTATACCCAGCAAAAATGTCAATTCTAGTTGAAGGAAAGAGAAAAATCTTCCATGATGTAAACAAGATGAAAGAGTACATGTCTGGAAAATCAACACTTCTGAGAATACTTGAAGTAATTCAAAGGACAGAGGAGGAGAGCAACTACCCCCACACACCTTGAAAGAGAAATTCATAAAAGCAGAACTGCAGAAGTAGAAACCTAGACTAAAAACGCAAATGGATAATAAGGTGAAAGGAAACAGCATACATCTCTCAATTATAACCTTAAATATTAATGGACTAAACTCCCCAATCAAAAGGCATAGACTGGGAGGATGGATTAGGAAACAAAATCCATAGATATGCTGTCTACAAGAAACCCATCTCACCCTTAAGGATAGGCACCAACTTAAAGTAAAAGGATGGAAAAAATATTAGAAGCAAATGGTACCAAAAATAATGCAGGAGTTGCTATGTTAATATCAGACAAAATAGACTTCAAAGTAGAAGAAATTAGAAGAGACAAAGATGGCCATTACATCCTTATCAAAGGGAAAATTGACCATGAAGACTTCATAATCATGAATATATATGCACCAAACTCTGGTGCACTGATCTTTATAAACACAGCTCTACAGGCCCTTAAGGCAGAGATTAACCCCAGCACACTCATAGTAGGGGACTTCAGTACCCCACTCAGTCCTTTGGACAGATCAAGTGGGNTTTTTTTTTTGGTCTTTTTCGAGACAGGGTCTCCCTGTAGCCCCAGCTGTCCTGGAACTCACTCTGTAGACCAGGCTGGCTTTGAACTCACAAAGATCCCCCTGCCTCTGCCTCCCAAGTGCTAGGATTAAAGGTGTGCGCCACCAAGCCCGGCTTCTGATAGTCTTAAGTTCAGAAGCAAGATATATTAGTAACAGTACCTCACAGACTGCATAAACACCCAGAACTGTTTGTAGTACTGAGTACTATGTAAAATGTAAAATAAAATATGCTTTTGACTTTGTTTCAGTAAATATTCATGGATAAACAAAAGTTGACTTAAAATATATCAAAATACTAAAGACACAGTGAAATGATACTAAAGCCTCTTAATACACCACTAAACACAAATGAGAACACTCTAGAGGATGTACTCCTTATCTTCACTGGCAGAAACACACACGTCTTTAAGAACACAGTTCCAGGCCAGCTGAAGCTAAAGGCTTAAGGGGAGACCCTTTAAACTACTTGGGAAGCTTAGATTTGTGTGTATGTACTAATACTAAATTTAAAGTATAGGCTTAAATTTTCTCTTGCTTTGAATTTGAAAGATTTCTTTGTTTCTCTACTACTTAGCCTAGAAATATTGCTGATTACCCTGCCATTGGACCTAATTTTCTTTCTGTACGAATATCAAAGTTGGAAACTTATCCTTGTGTGTGTTTGTGTGTGTGTGTTGGGGTTTTTTTGTTTTGTTTTTGTCTTTTTGAGACAATGTCTCCCTGAAGCCACAGATAGTCTGGAACTAACTCTGTAGATCAAGCTGGCCTCAATCTCAAAGAGATCCACCTGCCTCTGACTCCTGGGTGCTGAGATTAAGAGAGGAAGAAATTATGATTGCTGTGAATTATTTTAAAATATTTTGGATGGGATAATGTATATAAATACAATCTAAATGTGAAACTACAGAAGAAAAACTTAAGCCATTGGCTCAGTAAGCCCTAGTTTTCCGCACTAGGGACAAAACAATGATTACAACTGCTTCTGACCCAAGAGTTTTTTAAGAGCTCAAGAAGGGGATCATAAAACATTTTTCACCTTCAAGATTATGTTCTTGGGCTACAGATGTGGCTTAGTGGTAGCATGCTTGAAGCCCTGGGTTCAGTCAGCACGGAAATGTTCTTAGAAATACTTTTCTCATACTGTATATTATAGCCCTTTGATTTCTTTTCTAAATGTTTGTAAGGACTTCATAAAAGAGACTTCATAAGCAAATAGTAGTTTTAGGAATAAGAGAAGCTTTATGTGACAAAGAATGATGGTATCAAATAAAGTACTAATATTGGCCTTTTAAAATTCTAGGATAAAGTATAGAGATTTGAAATCTACAAAAGTAAAAATAGACTAGTAGAGCTGGCGATAGAGCTCAGTTGGTAGAGTACTTGCCTAGCATGTATGAAGCCATGGGTTCAGTCCCCTCCCTGCACCAGATAGGATTGGATATGATGGTTTACACCTGTAATCTGAGCAAGGTGGAGACAAGAGCTCATCCTGACTTCAGCTACAAAGCAGTGAGTTTGAGGCCAGCCTGTGCTACATGAGACCCTGTCTCTAAAAGGGGAGAAGGGTCATGGCTACAGTGAAAAAACTGGATGGCAGTAACAGCACAGTATCATGTCACTTAATGACAGGAAGATGGTCTGAGAAATGGGTTGTTATCATAAGGGTGTATGTATACAAAGGGGGCTGCCATGTCATTCGTTCTTATGGGACTTAAATAGCCTGTCCTTAGTTGAAATCTCACTATGAGACAAATGACTGTATTGGTATGAATGTAAGATAATGATATCACTGCTTTGTGTTTCTCTTACTATTTAGCCTAGAAATACTGCTGATTACCCTGCCATTGGACCTAATTTTCTTTCTGTACGAATATCAAAGTTGGAAACTTATCCTTGTGTGTGTTTGTGTGTGTGTGTTGGGTTTTTTTGTTTTGTTTTTGTCTTTTTGAGACAATGTCTCCCTGAAGTCTAGAACTAACTCTGTAGATCAAGCTGCCCTTAATCTCAAAGAGATCCACCTGCCTCTGACTCCTGGGTGATAGAGAGAGGTTAGGAGTGGCTTAATATAAAATATTGTGTCTGTTTGAGATTTTTGCCCCATTTAGTAGTATATCTAGTGACCCAAAGGATTGCTACAAAAGAGGAGTCTAAGCAAACAGTGTAGAACTTACTATTTGATCACTTTAAGATTCTCTGTTCATTTTTGCCTTGTAAATTCCAGTATTTAGGTACTCCATTTGAGATTGCGTATTCTTTATTAGGTGCCATGGTACATACCAGCATTTGGGTTTTGTTTTGTCGTTGTTTCTTTGTTGTTGTTTTTTGTCTTTTCAAGACAGGGTCTCCCTGTAGCCTCCCAGCTGTCCTGGAACTCACTCTGTAGACCAGGCTGGCCTTGAACTCACAAAGATCCACCTGCCTCTGCCTCCCAAGTGCTAGAATTAAAGGTGTGCACCACCACGCCCGGCTGTTTCTTTGTTTTTTTTCTACACACCAGCATTTGGGAGGCTAAGACAGGAAGATCACAGGTATGAGGTCAGCCTGGGCTACATAGTTAGACCCTGTCTCAAAAAAAAAAGAAAAGGTATTTTCAAGATAAAAGAAACTGCCGGGCGTGGTGGCGCACGCCTTTAATCCTAGCACTTGGGAGGCAGAGGCAGGCGGATCTTTGTGAGTTCAAGGCCAGCCTGGTCTACAATGTGAGTTCCAGGACAGCTGGGGCTACAGGGAGACCCTGTCTCGAAAAGACCAAAAAAAAATAAAAAAATAAAAAGATAAAAGAAACTTCTTCCTATGTGCCCATAATTTATTAATATATATGTATATATGTAAAGATTGTCATAGTATTAATAAGTGCTCTAAATACAAATATTTATGAATAGAAAGAATAAATTTATAATATATTTAGAAATTCAGTATAAATAAGTACCATATTGAACATTGAAGATACCTAGTTTCCCTTAAGATGGATAAAAATCAAACTCCATGTAGTATTAGTATCTTAGGTCCAGATTTAATCACATTAAAAAAAAAATGTTTTTTAACTATCTCATGTAGTCCAAGCTGGTCTCAAATTCGCTATATATCCAAGAATGATCTTGTGATTGATCCTCCTGCCTTAGCCTCCCAAATGGTAGGGTTACAGGTGTGCACCACCATGCCTGATCTGTTTGCTGTCTTTTTAAATTCAGAGTATTGTCAAAACAACAGGGTTTATGATAGCAAACATTGATGAGTTTCTGGTGTTTATAAAATTTTTAAATTCTTTCCTCCCTGCAGATTGATAGGCAGCAGTTTGAAGAAACAGTTCGAACCCTAAATAACCTTTATGCAGAAGCAGAGAAGCTTGGGGGCCAGTCATATCTTGAAGGCTGTTTGGCTTGTTTAACAGCATATACCATCTTCTTATGCATGGAAACTCACTATGAGAAGGTACGGCTACATTTGTGTTCACAAAAATCTCTAAAATCGTTGAAGATGTTTTTACATAGTGGCAATTGCTGTAAACCTTATAAAGGCATCTCTAGTAATAATTCAGACTGGTCTATATTTAAAGTGAATCTGTGTGTCCTCATTCTTTCCAGCTTTCTAAGAGAATCGTTTTACTTTGTCCAAATTTCCGTCTTCAGTCTTATCCTCCAACTTGAGATCTTTTCTCCTCTTTCCAATTTGCTGCCAGATCTTGAGTTGCTGGTTCTCAACTTGAGATGTCCAAAGTGCAAACCTCCCATCTCCATTTTGTTCAGTAGCACACCTCTGTATTTAGAACCATCTTTAGTTGTAAGGGGAGGAAAAAGCAGCCCACTGTGGGGAAAAAAAAAAAGAAAAAAGAAAAAAAAAAGACTATAATGTCTTCAGTTTTCCCGTTTGTTGGCATTTCGTGATCTCCTCTGCCCCCATCCCTGTCTCTGCCCCACCGTCTCACTCCTTGACTGTTAAGTAGTCTCTTGACTCATTTCTTCTCATCCTTTGCATTTCTAACCTCCTGGCCCTTCACAGAACATAGCCTTACTACCCTGCCACACCTGCTAAGTCAGGTACCGTCCTTCTTTCCCCAGTTACTGCTGGTTCAGGCCCAGGGTCCTCCCAAGCTGATCTCCAGGTTGCCTTTCTAGCTCTGTCTCCTTTTTTTCACTTGCTTTAGCAGCCAAACCTGATTACTTTTCAGTCATTTAAGATAGCTTCCAAGGTGTTCCTCTACTTCCAGTGGCCAGTTCCATTTTTATTTACAACCAGTTCCTATTTCCTGCTTCTATCAAACTTCTGTTTGCTGTTATCAGATTATTTCCTCTCTTCTGTGTCCCTATAACATTTAATGTTATCTGTATGTTTGCTGGCACTTGTGATGTGCTACTGTGGAACATACAGGTTTGCGGGGGCAGGAGTGTTCTTTTTTGTCCTTCAATTACAGGCATTACTTTAAATATTTTTTGTTCCATCTTAATGCCTAGCACCATGTTTTGACTATATTAAGCATTCCTTGAATGTGTATTAAATAAATATGACTAAGTTACCACAGTAAACTCCAAACATATCTCAGTTCTGTAATCTTTAAAGACTGAAATGCTGTAAGAATGATTACAGATCACCCAATAGAATATCCTTGAGCTTGTCTTAGGTTCTGTTATGTAAGGTAGAGCAGATGGAGTTGCAGGTAAAATATTTTGGTCTTTGGAGGCTGGAGGTGTAACTCTGTGGTAGAACACTTTGCCTAGCATATACAAAGCCTCTGGGTTTGATCCCCAGTGTCACAAAAAGGCAGGTGCGGTGATGCATCCCTGTAATCCCAGCACTTGGGCAGGAATATCTGGAGTTGAAAACCAGCCTCTGCTATATAGTGAGTTCAGGGCCAGCTTGGGATATGAGACCTTTTCTCAAAAAAAGAAAAAAAAAGTAAAAATAAAATATTCTGAGCTAATAGCTGAAAATGCTGCTTCAAATTTTAAGTTTTATATCAAAGGGTATATATGCATAGCTTTAGTAGTCTATATCCTCCATATCACATAGAAAAGCCATGAACTTACTCCTGTTAACTTTCAAAATCAGAAGTTATCAAGAATCTTTACTAGCTCTCAGCATCTCCTCTTTAGTGGTCTGTTTGTTAAGTGAAGAGTCAGAACTCAGTCAAAAAGTATTAAAAGTTTACTGGGGCTGGAGAGATGGCTCAGTGGTTAAGAGCGCAAACTGCTCTTGCAAAGGACCCGGGTTCGATTCCCAGCACCCACACGGTGGCTAAGACCCATCTTTAAGCTAAAGCTGGGTGTGGCACTTTGGAGGCAGAGGCAAGCAGATCTCAGAGTTCAGGGCCAGCCTGGTCTACAGAGAGAGTTCCAGGCCAGCTGGGGCTATGGAGAGACCCTGTGACCAAAAAAAGAAAGTTTACTATGTCCCAAGTAGTGCCATGCTGATCATGGTGCCAGGGGCATATCTGAACAAGGCAAACATGGTTGATGACCTTCTAAGCTTATAATTTAATGGTAGCAAATTGATGATAATATTAAGCTTTATTAAAAATGCCTTGAAGGGGGCTGGAGAGATGGCCTAGCGGTTAAGAGCGCCGACTGCTCTTGCAGAGGACCCAGGTTCAATCCCCAGCACCCACATGGCGACTGAAAACCGTCCTTAGCTCCAGTTCCAAGGGAATCCGACACCCTCTTCTGACCTCCGCGGCATTGCACGACACGGGTGCACAGACCTACATGCAGACAGTACATTCATACACATACGAAAATAAAATTAAAAAAAAAATGCCTTGTAAGAAGCAAATTGACCTGAGATAGAAAATTAAAAGAGGAACCTACCTAAGGTTGTGCGTGATCAGAAAAGGCTTCCAAGGCGCTGAGATACAAGCTTTTATGTTAAGGGTAGAAAGTCTCATGCCAGTCAGGCAAAGATGGGTATATGCAAAGGCCCAGAGAACTTTTATTTATCCATGAATATTTGATGAAACAAATAACAGATGTCTGCTACTGATGCCAGTTGTAAGAAGAAATTAGTAATTGGGTGCCAGCCAACTCTGTGTGCGTATGTGTGTGCACGCTTCATGGCACACGTAAAGATCAGAGGACAACCTTAGGGATGGCTCCTCGTTTTCCGCTGTTTGAAACAGGATCTGTCCTGTTCACTGCTGCACGTGCCTGCCTAGCCGGCCCTCAAGCTTCCCATCTCCTAGGAGTTCACTTAGATTACACATGCTTGTGATACGGTGTTCAGCTTTTACATGCATTCTGAAGATCCAACCTCAGGTGATCAGGCTTCCACAGCAAGCATTTTACTGAGCCATCTCCCCAGCCCCTGTGCTCTTTGTTTCTTTATTTTTAAAATATTTTATCATTTTTATTTTATGTTTGTATGTATATTGCCTGCATGTATGTAAGTCCACCCATGTCATGCAATGCTGTGGAGGTCAGAAGAGGGTGTTGATCTCCTGGAACTGGAGTTATAGTTGTTAGCTGCCACATGGGTTCTGGGAATCAAACCCAGGTCCTCTGCAAGAACAGCTAGTGCTCTTGATCCCTGAGCCTTTCCTTCAGCCCCTCTTTGTTTCTTTATGAAAGGACAGGGTTGAATCATTTAGTGACCACTTTCATATGCTAAAACTCCTAGTCTACAAACAGTAAACCAAGTATAATGTGTGTCCTTTGTCATGGGGGTTATTTTTTTTTTTTAATTGTCAATAGGCCTTTTAAAATTTGCTAGAACAATTATGCACTTTGTTGCCTGTAGTATGCTATTTATTGATTTTTAAATGAATATAAAGACTTCAGTGTTGTTTCTCCACTGTTGGTATCCATTCTAATTAGGGAACAAATGAGCTTGTAGAGGGTTCTCCTCTCAGTAACTGCCTGCCTTGTTTACCAGCTAGAAAGCATCCCTTCTGCCTATGTACTGTAACTTGTAAAACCATCAGTTAGGAGTAACACTTAGATATTTTCTGTAAATACTATGATCCTGTTCTCAACACAGCCTGGCTTGTGCTATTTTTCTGGAAATTTTAGCAGTCTGTAGATTTCTGTTCTGATCACTTGAGTTTGATCCCTGGATCCCACAGGGTAGCAGGAGGTAACTGATTCCTAAAAGTTGTTCTCTGACCTACACACACACACACACACACACACACACACACACACACACACACACACGCACACACTCAGAGAGAGAGAGAGAGAGAAATTCACATGCAAAATAAAGTATTAGTAAAATGTCATCTAAAAGTCTCTTGGTGCTGTCTCAGATGGCAGTATGAGTTACCCTTATTAACCATTACTATTACTAAAAATGAAGCATCCCAAAGAAATGTATTTAAAGCAGTATTGCTTGAGCCAAAGTGAAGCTTATACAAAAGGAAACAGTCATTTTCTTTTTAAACCAATATTCAGAGCCACATAAATTGTACTAAAGTTTAAACAGAAACTTTCCCAACAAAGCTATGTTTTGAATCCAATAAAAATAATGAGGGGCTGGAGAGATGGCCTAGAGGTTAAGAGCACCAACCGCTCTTACAGAGGACCCAGGTTCGATCCCCAGCACCCACATGGCGGCCGAGAACCGTCTGAAACTCCAATTCCAGGAGAACTCCAGTTCCAGGGGAATCCAAGACCCTCTTCTGACCTCCGCGGCATTGCACGACACGGGTGCACAGACCTATTAATGTTGCTCAGTTTGCTTACAGCTAGGTACTTGGAACATCACACTTTTTTAAAAAAGAAAAGAATAAAAGCTGAGATTACTCACAAAGATATATTCTAATTCCTTCAATAAGAAAATTGTTTTTTTTTTTTTTGTTTTTTTTTTTATGTGTATGAATGTATGTTATGCATGCAGGTCTGTGCACCCGTGTCGTGCAATGCCCGCGGAGGTCAGAAGAGGGTCTCGGATTCCCCTGGAACTGGAGTTCTCCTGGAATTGGAGTTACAGACGTTTCTAGCCGCCATGTGGGCGCGGGGGACGAACCCGGGTCCTCTGTAAGAAGCGTCGTGCTCTAACCCTGGAATCTCTCCAGCCCCAGAAAATTGTTTAAGCCACGAAGAGCTGGTATTTTAAGTTAGTGTATGCCAAAGCATCTAAATTGTAACTTCCTACCTCCTTTGTTCTTTATCGGGTACTTTTCTTTTCCTGGTAAATATATTTAATCATTGGCTTAATATCCAGTTTTTTTTTTTTTTTTTTT